>PVKA01003794.1:0-105972 GCA_004027165.1 Ctenomys sociabilis | reverse complement strand
CAGGATCAATTTCCCTCCTTGTCATATGCTGTGTTGCTATTGTGAGCCTAGAATTTGTCACGTGGCACTGCTGGTGCAACAGTGAAAGGCAGCAGGTTATGGTCCGTCAGGCCCTCGCAGCCATGGGCTCCCCGCCAGAGGAAAATAATGGCGTCTTCGGGACATAGCTTAACATCCGCTGAGTGGGTGTGCCAAGGACAGGTAAGACAGGGCTCCCCACCTTGATCAACCTAAGACAGGCCCCACTCCCTTAGCAAACCAGCTGGATACCTAGGTGTGAGGCCGAGCGGCACTGCATGATGTCTTCCTCTCGGGGTTTTAAGAGGAACATCAGAATATATGCTTGTATGCATCTAGGTTCCATCCATTAATCCAGCCCTGTGCAAAAGGATGAGGCTCAGGAAGGTAACCAGGCACTGGGACGGCCGACTGGGGCCGGGGGACCGCTCGCGAGCTAGGTAAAACAGGGTACAAGCCACTATATTCACTCATGTATCGCTGGTTATTGTCTTCTTAGTAAAACAAAAGGAGGGAGATGTTGGGAGCCGAGCCAAGATGGCGCCCGCTCTTCGCTCCCCCGCCCATCGTGTCTGCAAAGATGGCGCCCATATCCGGCTTCCTGGTTCTTGTTGCTGTACCAATCTCTCCCTTATTTAGAATAAGCCCGCCATTGCTGTAAGATCTACCAATAGTAATCGGCCACGTGTATAATTATGATTGGTTTGTGAAATCTATATAGCTTGCTGTATCACGAGATCCGCCATGCTTGCACGATAGGAGCCGCGGATAGCGGACGCATGTAGAGGCTTGCATCCCACTCGATAAAGGCTTGCTGAACCCGTTGCTGAGTGTCTGAGCGTCTTCTTCCGCGGGACGGGAGTGGCGCCGGACATCCATCTTTCTATAATCAGGCAGAATTCTACTCTCTGATCTTATCTAATGATACAAGGAAACTTTGTTCTCATGTTTGTCTAGCTTTTATAATTATTTATTCTGAAAATAGACATAACATCTCCCAATCATGTAAACACTGATGGCTTAATATGGTAAAATGTGTACTTCCTACTAATCTTGCTAAATTGATCATGCAATCCACAGTTGTTCTTGAGAACAAAACTACAAGAAGATTAATTTCTTCATAATTGAAAATGTACATAAAAATATAAATTCAATAAAAACACTTGATTAAAAAGAGAACACATTACTGTATCAAAGTAATTTATTCCAAAGGAATTATCAGTATTTATTTACTCATATAAATGCCAACCTTCAGAATTCTTCACAAAAGCCAATCTGATCTTCTTTCTACATCAATTAGATTTACTCTTAGACTAAGGAAAGGAAGATTTACCTTTAGCCTTGAGACTATTACTGATTTACTCAGGGGTCAAGTATGTGACTATTATCCTGAAAAGCAGTGAGCCAACTGAGTGCATTCTGTACAGCATTATGTTTTTTTCATAGCTAAGGAATGCTTAGTAATTTTAAGATTGAGATTATTCTTTATCTAGGTGTATATATCCACTTTAAAAGTCTGCTAAAATGTATGGTACACCATCAACATCAACCATTATGTGTTTTTACACTATATAATATATATATATTTAGCCAGTCTTTGAAGATTCAAAAAGTTTTCTCCAACATCAATAAAATAAGTCAGTCTATATGTGGACTCAAACGAAAGTAACTAAAGAAGACTGCCCACACACTTCCAACTCTTCTTTGGCTTCCTGAATTTACCTATCCTGCTGAGTAAAGACTTTCAACAAGGAAATGAACATACCAGCTATTTTGTGTAGGTGTTTAAACTGTGTTCACTGACCTAATCCAAAGATGGTAACATAATTCAGAGTTATAAGTTTTGGCAGATGAGTACGTGAGTGAAAAATGCACACTATGTAGAATACAAAGTGACATGGCTTTCTCATCTGACTGGTTAAGGCACCTATGCCCTATCTGTCCTATTAAGAGTTTTGAAGGGGACATTAACTTATAACAACATGGAATACCTTTGAGAATAATGTGACTTGATATTATACTAGGATATTAGAGCTAAGCTTAATATCTGAATCATTAAGCTTAGAATCATTCTGATTCTACAGGGAAAATATAGAATGCAATACAGGGTAAATCATTTAGGGAAGCCTTCTATCATTTAAAGATTGCATAATTGATGAACATAGAGTTGTAAAACAGAATGTGAAGATTGGTTAGGTATCTATAACAATGCAAATATGAAACATGTTATGATTATGTCTATATGGGCACATCATGGGGAGATGAACATTTATACAGGAAATCTGAAATAAAAGTGGAATGGACTAATCAGCCTGTGAAGCATACATCCCTTTCTATGCAGTGACAGGAAATATTCATAAATTGCTCATATGCTTAAAAACCACTAATTTTCAATGTCATTTGATCTTATTGCTCACCTTTGAGTATGATTTCCATTGTCAAAAATGACATTTATCCTCATTTTTATATAATGGCTCCAATTAAGAGATTATTATTTGTAAGACTGATCCATTTCTTTTTTCCTTTTCCAAATTAATGTTTACAAGGAGGAAGTTGAGGAGGAGAAAGTCCTGAACAGCTAACTCAGCGCATAAATTGGCCCCCAGGAAAGACAATGTCTATAAAAAGAGGCAGGCTTAAAATGCTTCCTTATTGCTGAACACTGCAGTCAGCAGTTAAATAGGAGAAGAATCGTAAAAGCTAACTAAAAATTCATAATTGAAGCCATGTAATATTTGTGCCCTAAGGTTTAGCAATTGTGATTTTAATTTTTTGAAACCACTCCTGATATTTTGACAATTATTTATGAGAAGAAAATTATAACTGATGGTAAAAAATGTGCTGAACCTCAATCTGGACACAGAATATGTAAATGAGAGGATGCAATTATACAGTACTGCATATCAGAGGCATGGCAGATAAGAACACCCAGGAGTGACTTTCAAACTGAGAGACCGGATCAGACAAAGCAACCATCTGTCAGATCAGCATTTTGGTGGCTGAACTGTTAGAGTTTTAAAATCAATTTAGTGTGTTTATTTCTGTGTACTTATCTATACTTCAAATTTTTATGTAGATGAACTTTTTCGTATAATACCTAAAACAAGTTAACAGCACAAATGAGCAGTAATTTAATTTAAAATTAATCACACTAATACGGGCCAGCCAGATTGAAGCACCTGCTTAGGCAGGCTCAGCAACCAGAGAGTTTGATCGCCATTCTCCCATGCTGGTCCCATCCCTGGGCATGCTAAAATGGCAGTTGAGACTGGGTGTAGTGGCACGTGCCTGTAATCCCAGCAATTGGGAGACTGAGAACAGGAGAAACACTACAAGTCTTATGTGTGTAGCCAGACCCTGCAGACCCTGTACTAAATACATAAAAATAAAAAAGAAATATCAAAATTAATCATACTAGATAAAGAGAAGTCAATGAACTATTTGACAGGCTTTCCTCTGAGTGTGAAAAAAATTGTTTCGTTCTCTTTTGATTTATGTATTTGGTACAGGGTCTCACTAAGCAGCTTGGATTTGTAGTAGTCTTCCTGTTTTTAGCCTCTCCAGCTCTGGGGTTACAGATGTGAACTTCCATGCCCAGTCTCTGAGGCATGCTTAGCTCATGCACAGGAGGGGCTGGCATGGGGTATGGTGCCAGGGATGAAACCCAAATCCCTGCACCTGCCTGAGCAAGTGCTTTGTTCACTGAGCTATCTCACTGGTCCTCAATATGACTAGTGTTTAAGGTGACTTTAGAACAGTTTAATTAAATGCATTCTCCTTGGAGAAAAGCCAACCATATTTTTTTCTATCTTGTTTAGCCTTCCTTAATATTAAATTATTGTTAAAGAACACTTGAGATGTTAGACTGGAGACTAAAGAAGTCTTGCTGAGATTAGTGACTTTAAGAAGACACAGAGTAGAGATGGAGAAGTTCATGTGAGGAGCTAGTGCATTGAAAGAATATATGAGTATACTTATAGGAGGAATTCATCCATATATACATATATTCATATGCATATAATCTATATTAAATACTATGAAAGTAACTTTAAATTTCCAACATATAGTTTTTCAAGAGTTATTTTCAAATCACTAGCATTGGAAGCTATTACATACACTATGCATTCCTGATTTTTCCAAATATTTTCCCATTAATTGAAGTATCCACTTCCATTTCTATATTCATCATGTCCTTGCCCTTAAAGGAACTTAGCCTCTAAGACCTGATTCTCTTTGTGTCTAAGCAGCCCAGTTTCCCCAAGATCATCCCCTTTGTCTGCTGGACTGATGGCTGCTGGGTCAGAGAATCAGCACATTTCAATTCGTACATCTCATAATGTGCTCCTGCCCTGGTTCTCTTGTGGCTTAGCAGGTTGTCTTGTGCTGCACGGTAACTCCTGAGCTAAGGTCTTTGCCAGCACTCCTCCTGCTTGAGCTCTGATACATTTTCATCTCTCATTTGAACAGATCTAGCACTTTCAGAACTGAGAGAAAATCGCTCTTTTTTGTCTCTGTAATGAAAGATTTTGTCAATATGCCCCTTTCTAAGTCCATCCTTAGGTTCCTTCCCCTCACACACAAACACACACACACACACAGAGAGAGAGAGAGAGAGAGAGAGAGAGAGAGAGAGAGAGAGAGAGAGAGAGAGAGAGAGACAAACACACATCTATAAGTATGAATAAGAACACAATTGAACTCAATTTATAAGCCCACACAGATAAATATAATTTTTACGTGAGAAGTAGGTCCTTCATTGCTGGAGGTCTTTGGAGACCACAGCATGCACCACTTCCACCTCTTTCAAGAGTGGAATGGATTAATCAGCTCCTGTTTCAAGTTGAGGCTTCATTCCTGCAATTTGTGCTCAGGCAAAACTGCGCATGGAGGGCCCAGTTACACAAAGTGTAACTTTAGCCTAAATCCTCATTCTTCTGTCTGCTTCAGTGAACCTTTCCTGGAAATACTCACTAGTCTGAGCTATCTTAACAGACAGCTCTCTTTCTCTGCTTTCCTTTTTCCTGATGTCAGCTCTGTGTGAGAATCAAAAGCTCACCCACTTGTTCCTATCGGGCCATTCACATAAACCATCTTGATCATGTCTAATCCAGGCTACTGATGCCCCTGGGAAGACCCAAACGGATGTGGAAATATAGTCCCTATGGCATTTCTTATAATGTGTTATCCATTAAGAAAGTTTAGTGTAAAATAGTGAACGTCATGTGTTCTGATGCTGGAAGCATTTTGAAAAGCATGCCAGTTCTATCAAGAAATAATGGTATGATTTTAGGCTATCATTTCGGGCTTCAGTTTTTCTTCTTTGTTGAGTAGGAACAGCTCATGCTGCAGTGTAGTGTAGAGAAGGATTCTGACTTAAAACAAATACCCAGTAAGTGATAACTTGAAAAGTTATGAATGAAAAATCAGAGATCACCAGGGGATTCATTATGAACACTTGTAAAAAGCACACACTGAAATGGAATTGCTATATTTCGCTCCTGAACTGGGAAAATGTCAATGTGTAGAAACAGAAGAAAGACTGACATGGTTTTCAGGAGCTTATGGATTTTTTCCTTCAGAGTTTACACTTTTTAGGTAATTTTGGTGTGGAAGTCATCACATGCTGTTTTAAATCTCAGCAGATTTCTTTTTTTTAAGAAAAATTTTATAATCTTATGGATAGCTTCATACTATGACCTCTGCAAACCTTGAGATTCTGTTACTTAACCTGTAACAATTTTTGCCTGTACTTAGAGAAATGGTTTATGCTTATGCTTTACTTGTCTTAGTAATTTGAAGAAATTATTGTTGAAGGCTCACACTGCTGAATTCTTAACCTAACTTAAGGACACATGAATACATATATAGTGATCAAGAATTTGGACAATGATTAAATATGGTGGAAGCAGACTAAAAGGCAATGAAAAGTGTTTCAGTGTTTATGTGCAACACTCTTCCCTGTGAAAGAAATACTAAGGTTACCTTTAGTTGATTATTAAAGCAGCATCAAGGACATGCACAGTGTTAATATTTAATGCAAGGAAACATCTTGTTAGCTGAAGAATTCTATGACAAGCATGACAGGAGAGAGGTTATGAGGTCTGAGATGTCATTTCATATAATGTGACTTTCTTAAAGATCTGATACTAATACAGGTCAGTAGAAAAAAATAATTGGTCAAGCATCTTCATACAATAAGCTAGTATTAAAAAACAAATGTGGCTTTTTTTTACAAGCATTACAGTTTATCCACATTTTGATAGAGTTAAAAATGTTTCAATTCCTATATTATTGGTGCCAGAAGGCAGTTCACAGACAGAAGTTGTGTTTCATACACCAAAAGAAAAAGTTTTTAACAGATATTCGTAAATGTATTCTGAGGAATTTTATAAGAGCAGTCATTCTGTATGAGCAAATATATTTATTTAGCAGATTGAATTAATAAGAAATTCTCCAGAAAACTGGCAAATCAGTACTAATGAAATAAGAACTGTGAGATTTTTGTACAGTTGACTATAAACAACTCAGCCATGCTCCAAACATAAGCATAAGAAAGTAGTGATTATAAGAAAATAGAAAGGAAAAAATGGCAGCAAAAAATATATAACATTTTTTATTTAAAAATTTAAGAAATTATACTCAGCTCTGGGCATGAGACATTATACTTTAGAAAAGTGTCTACAACAGGTATCTTTGTTACTCTGCTTGGTGCTCACATCTAAGGTAAAAGAAGGAAGGGCTTATTTAGTTCACAGTGTTTAGGGGTTTCAGTCCATAATCTGCTGGCTGGAAGGCAGGGTGGCAAGTGACAGAGGCACAACTGATCATGGTGGCAAAAGGAGAAAGAGAGATAGAGAGAGGGGTGCGGAGAGAAACAAGCCTCTTTCTGTCTCGCATTGTGAGGAGGAGGCCCACCATAGGACAGATCAAGCAACAGTACCGCGCCCAGCAATGCACCATGAACCAGTCACAAACTCTAGATGGAGCCAGCTGGAACACCAAGCCACTTAGAGCATTTACTCATAAACCAGCGATTGACCCAAGTTTTCTGTAGAAGGCAAATTAAATAATCGAAATGTTCCTTTTCTTTCAAGCCACATGTAGTCCCCGATACATACTGTTATCACTTTTTTCTTTCTGTTATCAACTTTAGAACTTCTAATTTTTTTTTTTACTGTAAAAAGACAGATAAATGCCAGATATGGTCACAGAGCTAGAGTTGGTTGAATCCTGTTCAATATTCTTGAATAAAGATA
The DNA here is from genome assembly GCA_004027165.1 of Ctenomys sociabilis. NCBI lineage: Eukaryota > Metazoa > Chordata > Mammalia > Rodentia > Ctenomyidae > Ctenomys > Ctenomys sociabilis. Next base: position 98,698 of record PVKA01003794.1, on the reverse strand, counting down.
TCCATACCTTACACAGAGGGATGCAATAGAGAAGAGCGAATAAATGAAGCCTCCTGATAAGATAATGAGTCCAAAAGAACAGAAAACTCAATCACTAGATTCTAGGGTATCACAAATCTTTTCAAGAGGAATGAAATACCTGTAAATGAGGAACATACCTGATTGGACGATCGTATGGAAATGCAATCAATCCCGTACATTCATTGTCACACTCCAACTGATACATTTCATTTTAGCTTTTGTTCTTTCTTTTGCCTTCTTTCCCAATTCTCTTCTATATATAAAACAGTTTATAATTTAAACAATAATAACTACCTTAGTTTTGTTCATGTAGTATGATAGATTTGGGTAAGAACTGATGGCTAAACTGTGCCTTTTCTTTACTATCCTTAGAGAATTATTTGGGTGGTCTAAGTTAAATATAGCAAAATAACTATATTAACTTGTGATCAACTGATTCAACTTACAATATTTTAGCAGAGTCATCTACAATTTTTGTACAGAAAATAAGCCAAGATCTTTAATTGCTTTTACTCTTTTCATCCCACAAATCAGGTAAAAGGGAACTAAAATACAAAATATGGTTTTGCAGCAGTCTGAAATATTCTTATTTGAAATTCTGATTAAAATCAGCACATACCATTATGTTTTTAATTTTTTCTTCATATTCTGTAAAGTTTAAAGTTTAACGTATCAATATTTGACACAAAAAATATCTGTTCTAATTATGCCTAAGATGTTTGATATTCAGACAGATAGTGAGGTTAAGTTCAACTTCCTGTCTTGTAGGGTAATAATAATAAGTTTCTCTTCTGGAGGGTTAACCACTTAAGTTTGCAGACCAAAGATCAGAGGAAAAGAAGGGCTGTATGGATAGCCAATATTTGGCCCTAGCCTTTCAAGTTTAGTGAGGCCTCAGGACATAGGAGAACGTGTACTGTAACTTTCTGTAACTCAGCAGTGTCCTAAATTTTCTGATCAAGGAGATTATGTTGCCACAGAGGAGAGTGGTAGACAATGTAGAGTGTGCCTAAGGAGAGTCACATGGATAGAAAACATTCCCTCAGGCTTTCATGAAGAACAAAGTGGTCAAGCAATGGCCGTGACTCATCCACATGGCTGACACTGACAAAGGATCTACAAACTGTGGTACAGAGTTTCAGGATATATCCTGAGGGGATCTGACTCACCTTGTCAGATACAAAAGTTACATTTCTTGTTATATAGGTCTTGCTTTATCTTGGCCTTAACCATCCACCAGAAAAGTATAAAAACAAGGTATAAAAAGTAGAGCCATATTAATATGCTGAGCTGTGGAAAGCTCAAGTGAAGAACTTCTGACACTGCCAGTCCCACTACTATTATGGACTACTGGACTATACTGGAATATTTTGCGGAACTGATGCACCTACAATATTTAAATGATAATGAAATACCCTTCTCTGATGAAACTAAACAGAAAGAGGGTATGCAAATGAATGACCACTTTGTATATGTATATTCAACATAAGTAGAATAGACATACAGCTACATATTCTTAATTCAATGAATAGAAAGATTTGTTCTGTGGACAGGATATCATCTCTGCATCTTGTACAATGAATAACCACTAAGACAACAATATGAAATGTATTAATTATTGAAATTGCCTACTAATCAGTTTTGAAACTGTCTCATTTCTATTTGTTTCTCAATAAAATTATTTTTTTAAAAATCAGCACATGAACATTACAGTATTTTACCTAGACAGTAATTATTGCACTTCTAACCTTATGGCATTAAGAGATGTCCTTAAGCACAATGCACACTTCAATGATAAAGGCAGCTAAAAGTGAAGTCATCATGCATGTCTTCATTCTGTTTTGGTAATTCCATTTTGTGCCAGATGTTCCTCTTAAACAGATTCGATCCTAATACTCAAATGATTTAGGTTTGTAAATGAACTTAAGAAAGTAAAAAAATAAACAAGTGAGATGTAATACCTAGGAACCAAAAAACACGTACAGAAGAAAAAAAAGAGAATAGAAAAAAATGAAGGGTGAAACTTATGTTCAATGCACAAAATAGACATTATTTGAAATAAAAGTGACATAAAACAAACTCAGCAGCAAAAAACAAGCTGCTGTGGGAAGAAACTAGAACAACACAAAAAGCTTTTTCTGTTGTTTTTTGCTTAAACAAATAAAATATTTATCTTGCACTTTTCTTTGAAAGTAGCAACAATGGTTGGATTGGATGTATGCACACACACAAATGTATTGGTAGATAGTGCTACTTTTGTACTCTATGGAAGTAGCACTTGAAGAAACACTGTAACTTTATTAAGAACTGGACCAACCAGTACAGTAGGCACTAGTTACTGGAACCACCCTAAATATAAGATGCAGAAAAAGGGAACAGAAATTTTAATACAATTAACTTTGATTTTACTTAAGGGCTAAAACTGAAGTATGGCACATCATACTTGTGTTATATACAATTTTATGTTTTAATAGATCCACATTTCACACTAATAATTCCTATCTCTGAGATACCATTCTTTTTTCCAATGCCCATGTTTTTTCCTAGTGTTACACATAAACATATCATCAGTTAGTGATGCATTCTGAAATGTATCTCTCCTTTTACTTATTTCTGTTAGCTCTCTTACATTACAATTTAATAATTTTCACTTGTTATATGTCATGTGTTTTGCCTTTATTTCTCATTTTATCTCATTTAGAAACTGGAATCACATGAGTACCATTTTAGTTTGTCAACCAATTCTTTTGGGCTGATTGTTTTTATGCACACATGGAACAGTGTGTCATAGTGTTCTTTAAAAATGTTTAATGATGACAGCATGAATTGTGAACTTTATATAATTTTCCATTAATAAATTAAAGTATTTATAAATGACAATGGAGTGCCCATCTTTGACAGGTGTAGATAAAGGAAGGGAAATAGAAAGGGAAAATCATGATATGTGTGTATGGACAGTACAGTTGGGATAGATAACGCTGTGCTTCATAATCCTATGAGAGGCAAGATTTGTACTAATGGTGGATGGACAGGATATTATGTCAGCTTCTAGTACTATAGACAACCACTAGGAAAATAACAAGGTAGAAAGTATTAATTATTGAATCTTTGATGTAATTCACGTATAAAAAATAAGATATGCAAACAGCTACACTCTATTTAATGATAAGAGACATACAGCATAATAATGTCTGTAAGTATAATATCATTTATGCACCTTATAGGATACCAAAACATTAGGAAAACAGTTTGCAACGTATTAATTTATCAAATCCATCTTGTCAAGGTATCTTAAAAATGTCTCATTGATATTTGTATTTCAATAAAACAAAAATTAAAAAAATAAAAAGTAAAGTATCTATAATTTTAATTATAATTAAATTTATTTCAAAATTTAAAAAGCCAGTAAAAAAGACTTTATGCTTTAAAACCCAATCATGCTACTGATGCAGAAAATATTAGAGCTTATACTAAAACTACTATGATAGCAACGACAAAATGATCAGAAGAATGGGTGATACAAATGGCTTGATTGATGTCACTTGCCATTTGTTACTCCAAATGAAAAAGAATAGGTTTATCAGGCTCTTTGTTAGAGTGATACTTAAGACAGTAAGACCTGTAACAGTCTGGGACATTTTCAGGAATCAAACGAGAATGTTGTGTACTATTTCCTCTGTATAGCTAAAGAGATTAATCTTATTCTTCCAATTTTTATTTCGCCATTTGTAGGAGATAAAATTTTGTTGGAGTTGTTTTCTTTCAATTTAAAAATAATATTTAGAATAAGAACTTTGCTTTACTGGTTATTTCTATATATCTTTTTTCTTTTTAATGTATTTGGTTGTAACAGGGTCTCACTATGCAGCTATGACATGTGGTGATCCTCCTGTCTCAGCCTCCCCACAGCTGGGATTACAGGCATGTGCCACCATGCCAGGAGTTCATGGGGGCATGGCTGGCATGGCTTGTGGTGCTGGGGATCAAACTACATACCCTGTGCTTGCCTAAGCTTGCCTAAGCAGATGCTTTAGTCAGCTGAACTATCTTGGCAGCTCCTCTACAATAATTTTTTAAGACATTATATATACTCAGTCCTTAATACACACACATATATATAATTCATAAGCATGTACATAATGAAATGTAACTATTTTTGATAATTCAAAAATATATATTTGAAAGTTATATTTATAAAATATATTTAAAAGTAAAATAATTTCCCATTTAAAAATTAACAACTACTTTCTAACCTTTCAATAATAGCAATATATTAAGATGATGTTTTCTTTACCAGTTTCTGGGTGAACACGGACATACATATGTTTGATCAGCAGAATTTCATTTTTGCTTTTAGAAACTGTTAGTTGTCCAGTAACAGTCAGAGTCTTTATGCAAACTGGCAGACCTTATGGCAACAAAGGCACAAATGAAAATTCCACATCAATCAAAATCTCCTAGATGCAAGGCCAACTGTACATCTTGTAGACCCAGTTCATCGGCTCTTCTCTCAGAGTCCTGTTGGCATGGGAGGTGCCAACATAGCTCGTGGCCTGATCTGAGGCATCCACCTTTAGCACTAGGACCAGTTGTTACGAGTGATAGGCACTCATACGGTAGGCGGCACCTGTGATGTCAACCCATAGTGTAGATGTATCACAGAGATTAGGGTATCACTTTCATCGTTATTAAACAAGACAACCATCGAAACAAAAACCAATGAGATCTAATAGTAGACATCATTAAAGAGTGATCATTTGGAACAAAAGACAAATTTGCAAGGCGTGCTGTGGTCCTTCATCTGCCAGTTCTGCGGGATTTTGATCAATTACTCATTGACATTTTAAGGATCCAAAAATATATTATGTGAATTGTAGCTTAAAAATGTTAGTTTTTTAATTTAATTTCTTCATGGATTTTAAACGTATTTTATGATCATCCTTCTATCACCAATGGTAATTAACTGACAAAAGAAGAAAAATTCCTTTTTGGTTAAACTTGAGTTTTATTTTAAACAAAATTTTAAACAAGCCAGGCCCTATTAGATAAGCTGTCTCCTCTATTGGTGTACGTAAAAATAAATAATGATTCTAACATTATGTTAAATATAACAGCATATTCACTTGTACTCTTCTAAATATATCTATATGCATATGTAAAATATATTAATCTAAATTCTTTAATTTTCTTCATGCAATTAAAATTTTTAGGTGCATACAATTATGTGTTTTTCCACTGTGTTCCTTATAAATCAAACATTCTAATGCAGGAGCAACCATAGCACAGGTAATCTTCCATATGCCAAGTACTTGAAATATTTACAGATAAACATTATGTTTTTAAAGGGAGGAATATGAGACTTCAAGATATTTTAATCCTCGAATTATTTATTTGAAGATTATTTTTTGAGTTTTTTTTTCTTTTATAAACTTTTCACTGCCTTTGGCTGCATTCTTCAACTAAATATTTTGTATTCTGCTTTCTTTGACTTGTTATTACAGTCTTGACTATCATAAGACAAAGATGATGGTACGGTTCAAAGAACGCTTAGTGATTCACTTCCTGTACTCTACTGACTGAGAAGTGACAGAAGCCTTGCTCATTTCTGTTACTGAAGAAAGAGATAGCAAATCATGCTGCATCTTACTTTAAAGAGTAAAACTATGCAAATGTATCATGTTTCCAACACTGTCTGAGACCAAAATAACTGAGTCCAAATATAGTTACCCAGGAAGGTAAGGTTTTCTTTTTTTTTAACATTTGTACTCATTTCCTGGAAACCATTCAATATCACACCTCATTATATCAGCTTAGAGAAACAAGGTATTGTTAGTTACTTTTTTGCTACAAACAGCAAGCACAAATATTTTAGTCATTAAGTTGCTCATGGCACACACACAGAAAGTATGTCAATGGCTTTAATTTTCATCATGAAATCAAAACCTTTAAATATAAAATGATGGTGCAGAGCTAGGGAGATAGCTTGGCAGACTAAGTGCCAATCTGGGAAGCATAAGTTCCAGAATTTCAGCCCCAGTACTGCACACTGTGCCAGCTCTGGAACCTCAGGTGCTCCATGCCAGCCCTGCAATCAAGCATGCCTCTAATCCCAATGCTGGGGAGGCTGAGACAGGAGGATCACTATAAGTCCAAGCTATGTACCAAGAGCCTGTATCAGTAAATAATAATAATAAAAAATAATGAGGAAAATGGAAGCAAACTTGAAAAAGTTTCATTTAAAAGAGTAATAATAATTATGTGACCCAACAATTTTTTTTTCAAAGTGCTTTATCTCTTATATGCCTGCTACTCAGGCATTTCTCTTTTTCCAATAAAGTCTCAATACAAAGCTCAGGCTGCCTCCAACTCACAGCACCCCTTAATGCAAGGGTAACAGTAGTGCCTCACCACGCGTAGCTCTAACATGCTATATTCTGCAGCACTGGAAAGCAGTAAAGAAAGTTCAGTGAGAATCAATGCAATAAAATTAAGAGTTTCTGTCTTTGCTAGCTAACTCATTTGTCTCATTTTCCTTCTTGTGCATCTTTCTGAACAATTACTTGCATAAAATCCATGCTAAGGTTAGGAGATCGTTTCAGTGTGTCCTCCAAGACTTCATTTCTTGTGAACTTGACCTGTAGTGTGGTGATCTGGAAGGCTAACACGTCAAGGGGAGCAGTGCTTCAGAAAGGCCTCATCATGGTGTCATCACTGACCTTCTGGAGACTGGGCTGATACAAACACAAGGGCATTCGGGTTTTCGCAGCAAGGTTTGGATGCAAAAAGTCCACCAGACGCCTCATGCTGAGTCCTGTGGCACAGTTCCTGTGTGGTGCGATTCAGGAAGTAGGGAGTACTTTGCAAAGGCAGGGCACTGGAGCTGACACTTTGAGGGGTCCATTTTGTCCCTGGACTCTTCCTGCCTTCCCTCTCTCTCTCTCTCTCCCTTTCCCCCACTCCCTCCTTCCCTCCCTCCCTGCCTCTCTCTGTCTTTGTGTCTACCTCCCTCTGTCCCCCTCTCCCTCCCTCCCTCCAGACCTCTCTCTCTCTCTGTCTCCCTCCCTCTCTCTTTTCCAACTGTACAGATCTGCTGTCCCTGAGCTCTGCCCCATAATGCTCCATGCTGCCTCATACCCAGAAGCAAAGAAGCCCATTGCTCAGGCGTCTTGTACAGTAATGGAAACCTGCTGATACAGGCCCTTTCTGGTTCCTGGCTCTGGGTCATAGGTATGATCTATTCTGTACATGTCTCTGTCACTGTGATGCCAACCACCTTGAGAGCCTCAGCAGAGCTGAACAGAGGTGGGTGCTTTGCTTTTGCAACCTCCAGAAATGCAAGCTAAATAAACTTTTTTTTCTTTTCTTTTTTTAAAAATGTATTTGGTTGTTACAGGGTCTCACTACACAGCACAGACTCACAATGATCCTCGTATTTTCAGACTCCCCTGCCCTTGGATTACAAGTGTGTGCCACTTTGCCTGGACTCTGCAGCTGTCTCAGCCCACCCTGGGGCAGGGCTGACACAGCATGTGTTGCCGGGGATCTAACCTTGGTCCCTGTGCTTGCCTAAGCTTCCCTATGCAGGCACTTTAGTCCACTGAGCTATGTCACCAGCCCTGTCTTTATTTCTTAATAAAGTGATAGCCCAGAACTTTTTGTTATAACAATGAAATATGGACTGAAATAATACTAGCAATCTTCAAATCTTAAAATACAGAATTCCCCTTTAGGTTCTTTCCATAATCTCATGTTTTTAATATTTTTTCAATATTTTCCACATTTGAATCATATTTTCATTTGCATATGCTGCTCTCCATATCTCCTCTTATCAAAATCCCTCATTAATGATAACAGACATGAGCAACATCTCCGTTTTAAGTTTTGTATCACATCAGTATTGGAATAGCAGTTCAATTGTTTTGTAAAACCAAAAAAATTAAATGGAAAAATTTCAGGTCTGAAGTCAGGAAATCTGTGATTCTTGATCTTTATTTGAGTAATAGATAAAAAAATGAAGGACAATTAAAATGAACACTCAAAAAGATTTATCCAGATTTTCTAAAATCTTGGTTTTCTTTTTTGCAGGGTTGTTTTGGTGTGTGTTTGTGTGTGTTTGTGTGTGTGTGTATGTTTGTGTGTGTGTGTTTTGTTAGAAATGAAAATGTGATGCTTGAGATTATCTGCTGTTCTTGTAGGGGCATGAGTACTTTTTAACCTTAAAAATGCTATCACATTTAGATAGGTAGGTAAAATAAGACCCTAGATGTTTTACTACCTGTCATTGAACCAACTCCTCACTTTGCCTTTCAAGCACATTCAAACACTGTATACTAGTTTTGATGAAAATTGTCCTTTGTTCTGTTTGCAAGGCAAACATCAAATTAAGTGTGACTTCATTTTTCCCCACTCACTTTTTCTATTGCCTGAAATTTAAATTTGGCAATATATTTATTTGAAATAATTTTTCTAAGTAACAAAAAAGGTAAAAGTACATACATAACAATAGACATAGGGAAAGGAAAGAACATTTTATTTTAATATCCATCTCAATTTCAAATAATGCAGTGAAAGTAGGGGCTGGGTCTGTAGCTCAGTACTAAGCATTTATTTTGAGTCCGAGTCACTCGATTCAATCCCCAGCCAGGCTAATGCAAAAATAAAATAGTAGAAAATAGAATTTTTTTTGGAGGAACCCAGGATTGAACTGAGGCCCTTGCACTTGCCAGGGAAGCACCTATCCTACTGAGCTATCTCCCCAGCTCCCTAAAATAGAATTTTAAAGACAGAATTGAATGAAGAAGTAAATTAGGATCATGTGACATGGAATCATACCTGTGGTTTATAGCTCTTTCTTGTCTACTTGACTAGACAAGTATTCAGATATAGAAATAACAGAAAGTATTCATAAATCATCAATCTTTCAATGCAGAATATTATTGACAAAAGTAACCTCAAGTAAAATGCATGTGCACCATCATGTAAAACCACAGAACATAGCTTTTACTGGTCTTTGTAATGTAAACTTCACATTTTCTAGCTTTGTTCAATTAAATTTGCAAACCTAATGTTGCATTAACTTTTACTTAAACTAACTCTTACCTCTTTTTCCCATTTGTATTTTAAAAAGCTCTTAGTGTTGAAATTCTATCCCTATTAAGCAAATCTTTTCCAATAAAATTACTTCCTTGAATTGGATTATTTGCCGAACAGAACTTTATTTTCTCTTCCTAAATATTTGATAAACATTATCTGGAACCAATTAACAAATTAATCATTTCAATGTTTATTGAAACCCTCTTAATGACTTTTAAAGTAGAAACATGTTTGCTTTTACAAACATTATATAGTGCATTAATCTAGGACATCATGCAGAGAGAAAGACATTGAAGGCATAATTCATTGATTGTAAGAAATGGAGTTCTGTTAGCAGTCTGGTAAAATACTATCAGAATACTGTTATAAATATAATAGTTTTCTGGTGGAGAAGTCAAGGCTGCTTTGGGGGTTGGTAAAGAGTCAGGAGTGAAATTCTCGATGGGTGCCAAGACAGGGCTTCAGTGTTCTGGACGAAGATAAGCAGGTACAGTTGTTTAGCACATAATAGCGAGGAACTCAGGGTAGACAAAAGCAGAGTAACCCAACACTCTTTTGTCCTGGCTTTGCTGTTTCCTTGAAGGCTAAGGACATAATTCTGCCTAACTTTGGAGAATTTCTTTCTTCACAAAACTATTATTTTACTTCTTGACTAGTAAGTATGTGTCAGTTTTAAGACAACCATGGAACTGCTGCTCTCACAGGAATTGAGAATGTCTTGTTTAAAAGGAAGCTCAAAAGTCACCTCTGCCTTTTTCTGCCACACATTAAGAAATTATTTTCGTCTTGTGCTTCACCTTCTCAAGGATGAAGGTTCTCGACTCAACCATTTTGTCCAGGAGCTTCTGGATGGATTTTGACAAGGACAGGACTTAAAAGAAGCCATGATCAGTTAATGCTCTTACCTTTGCTCTTGGAGACAGTTATAACCAGTCCATCTGACAACATGCAGAGTCACTTTAAAGCCCCATATGTTGGAAGTTATTTTATGCAGTCATTTAAGCAGAACCTCCCTTCACTGTCTGCAACTCAGCAGGGTGTGTTTCAGGGATGGAGGAGTCACAGTTCTTTGGGTCAGACAGCTTTGGTGACCTCTTCAAGAGTCTCACACAGATTACGCTGTCACTTCTTGTCAGGTAGACTATACTTTCAGAACTAAAAGATTTAACATGTTCTCGTGCCTGTAGAATTTCCCCTCTCATGTCTTTCAGCTGTAATTTCCACTCTTCACATTTATGGTCCTTTCCCCAATGAAACAGAAGTTGTCACTCTTCACCAATCCCCTGTGTAGCATCTCTTGGCAGCAACCCTGCTCATGATATCTCCTCAGATTAGAACCTTTCCATCTCTGCATCAACCCATCCTCCATCTCAACTCATGAAAATCTAGCTTTTCTTTTAAAGTTTAACACATGTCACCATTTAAAATTCTGTGAAGAACCTACAATTAATTCCGAGTATGTTGTATATGAATTATCTATCAGTTGAACTAATTATTAACTAATTAATAATAGTTTGGAGTTAAATATGTACATTTCAATCAGGACTGTTTACCTTGAAGTCATATGATAATAAAAGATATATTTAACATCTTTCTGTGCTGTCTTTATGTAGAAAATCATAATAATAGCAGTTTCTAATAGGATTTTTTAATATGATTGAATGGGTTGGGACATATAAGTACTAAAAGCACATTTGGCACAAACTAAGTGGTCTTAGAAAACAATTATTCTTTTTTGTGAAATTTTCAATCCTGGGTGTGTGTGTGTGTGTGTGTGTGTGTGTGTGTGTGTGTGTATGTATGTATATATATACATACATACACATACACACACACATATATATATATATTTCTTGTGGTCTTAAGTTTTGTTCTTTGCAACGTATACTGTATTTCTGTGTACTCACTGTACCATTAGTAACAACTTGTTAAAAAATAACAACTTGTTAAGTTCAATCCACAAGGAAAGCAACTCTAGTAGTTTTATTTTGAGTTCTTTGAGAGTGGAGATTTTTTTTATTCTTTACCTTCAACTAGTTTTATTGAAGAAGGCAACCACGAATGGTGTTTAAATGAATGATAAATTCATTAAAAGTGAATCTGTATTGCAATGCAACATTGCATGTGTTTACATATGGTTCCTTAAACTATCTAGGTTGCAATGACACACATCTATAAATATCATTTCCAATATCAAGATGGACAAGGTTCTACAGAGATAAATGACCCTTCAATAATAGTTAGAAACTTATTTATATTAAATCAATGGAATGATTGGAAAGAAACTGTGTCAAAACAGTATATCATGGATAAACAACAATTTTTGTATCAATTACTTATGAAAGTGAATTTCAAATTTTCTGGAGGGCCTTCATTATTTTGAAGTTGAGAGATTTAAAACTGAAACTGGATTTGAAAATTCAGGCAAGATGAAGAAAGCTGAGGGCCTGACTTGTGCCGCTGCCAAGGAACTATGGAGACAATTCTAGAGCAACAGCGGCGGTACCATGGGGAGAAGGAACAGCTCAGGGACGTAATGGCTAAAGAGATGCTCACTAAGAAGTCCACGCTCTGGGACCAGATCGATTCCGACCACCGCACTTGGGCCATGCAAGATAGGTACATGGAGGTCACTGGGAACCTGAGGGATTTGTATGATGATAAGGATGGGTTACGAAAGGAGGAGCTCAATGCTATTTCAGGACCGAATGAGTTTGCTGAATTCTATAACAGTCTCAAACAAATAAAGGAATTCCACCAAAAGCATCCAAATGAGATTTGTGTGCCAATGACAGTGGAATTTGAGGAACTCCTGAAAGCATGAAAGAATCCAAGTGAAGAGGCATAAAACTTGGTGGAGTTCACAGATGAAGAGGGATATGGCCGTTACCTAGATCTCCATGACTGTTACCTCAAGTACATTAACCTGAAGGCATCAGAGAAGCTGGATTATATCACATACCTGTCGATCTTTGACCAGTTATTTGACATTCCTAAAGAAAGGAAGAATGTACCTAGAAATGCTGCTTGAGTATCTTCAGGATTACACAGACAGAGTAAAGCCCCTGCAAGATCAGAATGAGCTTTTTAGAAAGATACAGACTGAATTTGAGAAGAAATAGGAGGATGGCACCTTTCCTGGATGGCTGAAAGAAACAAGCAGTGCCCTGATGCATGCTGGTGCCCATCTTGACCTGTCTGCATTTTCCTCCTGGGAGGAGTTGGCCTCTCTGGGTCTGGACAGATTGAAGTCTGCCCTCTTAGCTTTAGGCCTGAAATGTGGTAGCACCCTTAAAGAACGAGCCCAGAGGTTATTTAGCACCAAAGGGAAGTCCTTGAATCACTCCACACCTCCTTGTGCCACTGCCAAGGAACTATGGAGACAATTCTATTTGCCAGAAACCCCAAATCAAAGGGTACCAAGCGAGATACTGAGAGGAACAAAGACAGTGCTTTCCTACAAGCCCAGATCTATGAATATGTCAAGATTCTTGGGGAACAGTGACAGCTTACTCATGAAAATGTACAATGCAAGCAAGCCAGGACAGGAGAAGAGTGAGAGGAGGAGGAGGAGCAGATCAGTAAGAGTGAGAGTGAAGATGAGGAGAACGAGATCATCTACAACCCCAAAAACCTGCCCTTGGGCTGGGATGGCAAACCCATCCCCTACTGGCTGTACAAGCTGCATGGCCTAAATATCAACATTAATTGTGAGATTTGTGGAAACTACACCTACTGAGGGCCTAAGGCCTTCCAGCAGCACTTCGCTGGATGCTGTCACGCTCATGGCATGAGGTGTTTGGGGATTCCAAACACTGCTCACTTTGCTAATTTGACACAGATTGAAAACTGCTGTCTCTTTGTGGGCCAAGCTGAAACTGCAGAAGCCTTCAGAACGATGACAGTCTGACACTGAGGAAGAATATGAAGACTCCAGTGGGAATGTTGTAAATAAGAAAACACATGAGGATCTGAAAAGACAAGGACTACTGTAGTGTTCGGGGATGTAACTCAATTTCTGAGCTTTCCCAGTCTTCCCTGAGGTCTGCATTTTCTATTTCTCTTTATGTAGAAATAAGGCACGCTGGCAGATTGCAGGATTCAACCGTGTTTTATCTTCATTTTATATTAAAAAGGATTCTGTGGAAAAATAAAACCAGTCTTTGTTTTTTTTTTTTTTTAATAAAAGACAGCTGATTAAGATGGTTGTGATGTCACTTGATTATTTATAGGTAAAAACACCTTTGCAATCCCCTTTCCTCTGAGGTAAACTATAATTCATTTGAATGGTACCTATCTTTAACATGCCAATATTCCTTCAAGGATGGCCTTATTGGTCCTGCTTTAGAGCTGAAAATCCACAATCAATGGAAGGAAGTCAAGATCAACTTAGGAACAACATAGGTTGTGAAATCTAATGCCATACAGTTTTCTACTGTTTCGTTTTACATTGGCTTACACAAACAACTTTGGCTCTCAGGCATGATTTAAGCTACAAAAATGAGTAGAACATATTGTCTGTGCTACTCCAATTCATTTGAACTAACCATTTTATAGCAGCAATTCAAGTAGTAGTGAAATACGGCACTAGAAATAGTTACTCCTTTGAGGGTAGAAAATACCACCCAAATGGCTCTTTTCTCAAAATGAGGGTTTAGGATTTGATAGCTCATAAATTCTACTACAAACTCTTTTATTGCTCAGATGTGTTAAAGGTTATTCTGTTTTGAGACCCTCTTAATAGCTGTACCTGTTCTTAGCAAGTAGTAATGATTACTGTTTAAGAATGCATTCACTGCCTGTGCTGAATACTTAGCATGACACACAAGGAGTCTCTACAACTAACATTTAACACCTTGGCGCAGTTCCTCCTAGCATATACTTTAGCACTGTACATAAACAGTGTATAAATTGAGACAGGAAAAAGGGGGAGAAGGGTAGGCAAGAGAGAAGTAAGAACATAAAATGGAAAGGAACCACAGGAGAATGAGCCAGAAGCGGTGAGGTATAGAAGAGGCAGACACTGGTGAAAAGAAAGGGGAAAAAAGTAGAAAGGGTCTAACCCTCTTAATTCCCAAAAGACCAAATGCTTTACTAACACACCCCACTCCATTACTTAACATTAAGCCCAGGACATTCATATTGCGCTATAGCCCCAGCCAATTTTGTGCTCAAATTCAGGGTTCTTCTGCCTCAGGCTCCCCCAGTCCAGAGAATACCAACTTGCACTACTACCCCAGCACAAGAATGGTGGGGAAAATGGATGGGAGGAGACATGGGGATTGATTGCCTGCAAATGGGAAAGGGTCCAAAATAACATAAACCAGAGTTGAGAGGGAGCGCAAAGGGAAACATGCAGTATAAAGGTATGTACAGGAACCTAATAACCTAAATTAACATCAACATTATTGTCTTAGTTACTTTTTACTCATTGCTGGGACAAATACCCAATGCTCAAAATGAACGAAGGAAAGGCTTACTTAGCTCACAGTTTGCGGAGGTTTCAGTCCATACTCCGCTGGCTCCAAGGCAGATGGCAGCAGTTCATGAGGCAGAAAACAATGAAGAGCGGAGGAGGAGCAGCGGCTGCGGTGTCTATTAAATCTGTCTTCCTTCTGTGCTGATTGAGAAGACCCGCCCACCATGGTGAAGATCGTAGCTCCTCCAAAAACTGGGACTCCTCCAAGGTAGCGGGGCAGGGCAGGGAGGGGGAAAGCCTTCCTCAATTCCTTTATATGTATTGTTTGTGTTGAGTCACTCTGGGGTGCCCGTGGCCTTAGGGTTGAACCAATCACATCCAGTGCTGGCCCAATAGTGCCCCAGGTTGGGCCCTGCGCCTGGCAGGGCTGGACCCCCACTCTGAGAACTGCCAGAGCTAATTCAGCCAAGTTGACACAAGGTACCAACTACCACAATTATATATCATAAACATGACATAAATTTAATAATATCAAGAAGAGCAAAAATGAAGAAAGGAGATTTAGAAGAAGAAAAGCCAGGGTAGAGGGAAAGAGCAGGCTATTAATAAAATCAAGCGGTGTCCTATACACACACGCACTACCCAAGTCAACAAATTGTATTTCTTATAATCATGTGTACTGTAAATTGTATACACTAATAAAAGAATTAAAGGAGAAAAATCTGGTCATATTTGAAAGAAAGAATTTGGGGGCTATAGTGGCACATTTGCCATTGAAAGAAATGATAAAAGAAGCTATGGTAAGAATGCATGACCAGGAGGTGTCCTCAGATAATTCTGTCTGAGCTGCTAGGAGCTGTGCACACTGCGTACTTTTGATTAACTAAGTTAGATTTTGAGAAACAGCGACTGTCTGAGGGTTGCCTTGGTGACTGAGCTGCACCGTACAGAAACAGGAAACAAGTGGCTTCTGCAGTAGTGACATACTGCAGCCTCTCAGGGAATGGGAAAACAATCTGAGCAGAGAGGAGCGCGCTCTCTTGGCTCTTGGCATCAGGAATTCTCAGCGTCCTCTTCGGTCTCCTCCACAGCTGCCTCTTCAGATTTGTTCAATCCAATCCAGTGTGCTGCTTTTCATGTTCGCACAGCTTTAGTGGCTTCCCTTCGCTATCTTCTCGGCGGTGCCTCACCTTCTCGCCTTCAGCACTGTTTTAGTTTTGTGTCTTGCCCTATTTATGTAACACTCACACTTTCGAAAGCAAATCCCAGAGGACAGAGCATTCATATAAGGTGAAGTTCGCCTGCCTGGGCACAAAGCCAGAGTTAGCGCTAAAATGATACTGCCGATGACTATCTTTTTCTCATGACTGAAAAGCTACTTCAGGATCTTAAAGTACCCCAGAGTCATCGGCAAACGTATTAACTATCTTTCTTATAATTTGTAATTTCTTTCTTTCTCATAAAAGTCAAGTGGGAAAATAAATTAGTGACTTGAGCTTTCCAGTAACTCAGACTACAGATAAATGAAAATGTATTGTAATTGTGTGCATTATAATTGAAGAAAGAATCATTTCCTCAGATATAAGATTGGAGTAAATGACCTCTAATTTCCTCTCTAATCCCGTTTCTGAGTTCTCTGATCCATACAAGTGCAGTTCAGAGTTCCTTACCCTTTTATGGTGATTGCTTTGCTATAGTCACATCTAAAACTTGGATTTCCTCTTCTCCATTAAACACCTGGGTTAATCAAGTTCTTGAAAGATGATTTCAGTCTTTTCTATTCCTATGAGAGTTACTCTGAAGGGTTTTCTTTAAACTCTGGGGCGCCCTTCAAAACGCTATAATCCCCTGAACATATTGATTCTGGTGCTTTTCTATTTTGGTAACCAAAATAATTGCAAACTATTATAAAAATATTTGCCCGCTGAGATTTTATTTTTTGAGTGGTGAGAGCAGACTGCTAATTGTTAATATGAGGGGCATTTTCAAGAAGTAAGTAGAAATAATCCCCAATAACACTTTCACAGTATGATTTTAACACTGAATCAATTATTTGTTTGATTATCTAATCTATACTCAACTGGTCTCAGAATACAGTAGTAAAAAGATAGATGAAAACACTTATATTTGTGGAGTATAAATTTTGATTATACTTACAAAGTTCTAGAGTCTTCCAAATTAAACATGACATCATGGAACCATTATATTTTAGAGATTCCTTAATGGTGTTTTTCATAATTTTTGTTTTCTCATTCTAAATTAAATGTTGTGAAAAATACGTGGATTGTTTATTAATAGTAATGGAATAATTTGCCAACTTTATAGAATCAACTGAGCCTTGAAATGTTTAAGCTTATAAGAAAACCCATGTTGGGCAAAATAGCAATATATAGAATTTTATGTTTATTTTAAATTTAATATTTACTCAAAAGATAAAGAGAGGATTGTAAAGAGCTTTCACAGCAGTTTGCATATCAGTTTAAATATTACATAATAGCTGATATAAAGTGAACTCAGAACAAATAAACTATTTACGTGACCTATTATGAAAGAGCATAAAACCTTTTGACTTCTCTCTGAAATAAACCAAGTATATAGGAAGTGTTTGTAGCCATGTTGTAATTTATTTCACATAAGAGCAAAGACTTTTCTAACTCAGTTGTGGCTTTATTATTGTTTGAATTAAAAGATTTTTCCACTGCTTATATGAAGCACTTGATACTCTAGCATGACTGGACACTTCCATTGCAACACAGGCACTGCTGACCTGCCACGGCTAAACTGCATGTGTGCTGGCCAAGCACGACATGTTGGTGCATTGTGCTATTGCCTTATAGAATTCTAAATGTAAACTCATCAAAAGCACATCTTTGCTTGGGTGGCAAATCACGTAATAAACTAGGTAAGAACTCTACTGACAAGGCAAAGCTGGTACTTAATCTGGGCTACACCAACACAAAACTGCCTTATTTCGGCTTTATGTTAAATAATGGTCCTTTCCATCAATAATGCCAAAAGTATTTCTTCTTCTGAGGGCAAAGTTTAAAAAATCAATCTGCTTTCACATTTCCACAGTATTGTTAAGTCCAGACAACTCAGTAAGACATAACTACTAACTGTAAACTATAAGGAATCCGCTATGTAGTAGTATAAGTGTAGTTTTTTCTTTAGAAGTAGGTGGTCATTTTCTTTGGTTACCCACATAGAATATCTATTACTCCGCAAATTAAAGAGACTTCACTCAATAAGAGAGCTTGTTTCCTGGATTATAAATCAAAGCTGTTATTTGTGTTTCCAGAATTATTTTTCCCCCAATAGCACTGAAATTGACTGCTTGGAAGAGCTATTTTCAAATGTGTTTTCTTGTACCTTATAATGAAAATCTTAAGTGTTCAATAGACATGATCACACCACTGTTCTAACTGATTTCACTGCTGAAAACAAGTTCACCATTTAGTAAATTAAGATGTTTCTCTTGTTTGGATACAACCCTCAAATAGAAGATCTGGAGGAAGTGTCAGCCAGACAGCTCATCAGATTAAAGCACATGCTTAGGCAGACACAAGGAAGGGTTTGATTTCCAGGTAGCATGCTGGCCTCATCCTGAGAGGTTGTTTAAGGCTGGGTGTGGTGGTGTGTGCTTTTAATCCTAGCGCTTGGGAGGCAGAAAACAAGAGGATCACTATGAGTACAATCTGTGAAGGGAGCCCTATAGACTCTGTACTAAATACATTGAAAAAAAAAAAAAAAAAAGATCTAGTGGAGATATCCAGAAAGCAAATGGTCAAAACTTACTTTGGAAATGTGATTTACTGCATTGCTATGTAACTGTATGAAATAATTGATATATCCACATAAAGTAACATTGTTAGGATAGATATTTGTACATATTGAGAACTAAGTTGAATATAAAAAACATGATTTTATGCTTCACAAGCCTCTTTCTTTTCTGGTTCTGCAAAGTCTTCTGTACAAAAATAAGCAGATTGAGACATAGGTAGATTCTGCCCAGATGGTTTCTGCGAAAGTAATGAGAAGGAACTATAACGGGATAAAAATGATTTCAATAATATAATTCTTAGAAAACCAAGTTAAAGTGGAATATCACATTTATTGCCATAAAGTTTCATAAACCAGGGTGTGTCAAACCCATGTTTATTCCTGAACTGTTACTGTTGATGAATTATTAATTTGAATTTTATGAGTTTTATACTATACAATGGATGCTAAACACAAAAACACTATAAAAAATTAGGTACTGTGATTTAATATTTATTGAATATTTTGAAAAAGTGTTAAATTTTTTAATGTGTACTGGATTTTGGTAAACTAAGTTTTAGAAACAGTAGAAATGAATTTTGTATGAACTACATGAAAATACCAACTGCACTCTACAAAACAATAATCTTCACCTCAATTATCACAGCTAAGGCATCCTTCACACAAGACAACAGCACAGGTGATGTCTTTCTGGTTCTTATGATATTGTACAATGTGTGTTTAACAGGAACACAAAATGTCAATAAAATAAGCACTAAATTCCTAATATGTATTGCATATGTAGAATAAACATCAGTATTTCCTTAAGAGCTGTGCACTTGCTTAGAAAGCCTAAGACATAACATCATAAATAAAATCCTGAGCGACATTGTAAACAAACAAAAGTCAACCACAGTAATCATCTTTGCTTTAGCTACTGCACTGAAGCAATTTTTTCACGTGCTCGATGCATGTGTCTCACTTTTATTGAGAGTGTATGTGTTTAACTTTCCTTTCCCATGTGGTAGGCCATTTTTTTTTTCTTTATTCTTCTTTTCTAAAATTTTAATGTATTTGGTATAGGGTCTCACTATGAAGCTCTGGCTCATAGTGATACTCCTGTTTTCAGCCTTGCTGCACTAGGAATACAGATGTGTACCAGGACACCTGGATTCTCCCCTGGCTGGCTCGGCATGCCCTTGGGGCAGAGCTGGTGCAGCCTGTGGGCCAAGGTAACAAGTCCCTGTCTCTGCACTTGCCAAAGCAACTTCTTAGTCCATTGAGCTATCTCACCAGCCCTAGTAAGCCATTCTTGTCACCTTTCTTTTCTTCTCATTGAAAGGAGTTCCTTCTATGTAGTACAATATCCAAATAGCAGGGAAACAATCACATATCAATAAAATAAAACATCAAATGTGGAATAAGTGCTTCTTTTAGGCATCCATATTTTCAGTGGCATTTTTGACCTTGTGGTGCTGAGGATCAAACTCAAGACCTCATGCTTGTCGGACAGGTGCTTACACTGCTGAACTATATCCCCAGAATATTAAATTCAGTGGCTTTTTTTCTCTCGGTATCAGGGATAGACACCCACATTTTGCAACAGCTAGTTTACTTTGTTACAAAACCTAAGAGATAGCATCAGAAATGACATCTTGTTTGAACTACAACAAAAATAACAATGGAATTCTACAACAAAAATAATCTGTGCTTCAATTGTCACATGAAGTTTAGCTATTAACTAGTCATAATCAATACATTTTTGAATGTGGGTGTTGATGCATATGGAACATTCTGCTTGTATTTCACCCTTCATAAATTTCAAAGTGCCTAGTTGCATTTTTTCTGTTACAATTTCCAACCTTGAATGGCTGTGCTGGCTTTTTTCTGACACAGTTCACCCCTGCCAAGACATTTGCTATATTTGCAGACCCAGTTTAACGGTTGCCCATTCCATTTGGTTGACTGACCATTTCACAATATTTCAACAAGTCAAATAGATATTCACATTGCTATTTTCGTTGTCATCTTCATTTTCTATGTCTGTGTCAGCCAGTTCTTCCATCATGGCCAACAGTAGGAGTCACAATCAGCATTATACACCTACACCAACCACACTTTCAGTGTGAAAGCATGTAGTTTACTATAATGAATCATATTCATTATCCATGTATGACTAACCTAAAGACTCACATTTGGTCTCCTCCAAGACTTGAAAATCTGAATTTCCATGCACCATAGTACTAACTTAGGCTACTTCTACCAGAAAAAAAATCAAAAGAAGTTTTTAAAGAAACAAATCCTTTGGTGTGGGTGTATTAGACCCTGTATTATGCTCAGATAAACACAGGCCAAACCTGAGGTGAGAGCATCATGTCACTAAAATTCTGGTTCAACATTTTCACACACATTTGTAACCTTGCCTTTCATTGTACCAAATGCTTAAATACATAAATTGCTTCCCACATCCCCCAGGCAAAGGTACTGAGATGTCCAGCTCATTGATATTATGCTAAAGAAAAAATATTATAATACAAAACAAGGAATGTGGTGCTTGCTTCAGCAGCACATATACTAAAATTGGAACGATACAGAGAAGATTAGCATGGCCCCTGCGCAAAACAAGGGATGTGTTTGATAAACCCAGTGTTATGTGGGCTATGAATTAAACTGAGGGAATTCAGAGAAGATACAATACAGATGTGCCAATGATTTCAGTGGAAAAGTATTTTGTAAGTAATTAGCCAATAAAATAAAAAATATTCAAGGATATAGTTCACAAATATATATACTAAGAGAGGATACACTTACTGGTGATGAGCAGGTCCTAGTTGAAATAATTCTTCATGATTCTATATTCTCACAGTAGTATATACTTCCTTCTTCTATAGAACTTGTTATATTGCATGATAAATTGTTTTTATTTATCTTTCCTTTTAACAGTAATAGGAGTCATCTATCAGTCCAGAAATTAACTTGATCATGTGATTTCTGGAAAGGGAAAATTTCTAAAAACCAGTAGATCCCCAAAATGTTTATTTGTGAATTGAATTAATGAACTATGATCTCTAAAGTTGTACGTTACAGTGGAGGTATGTTTGTGCATGCACTGCTTCAGTTTTAACAGTATGTAATGCTAAAAAAAAAGCTAACTTGACTTCTGCAATTTCAGATCACTCTATTTGTTGAGGTACCGACCACATGCTTGGTGAAGCTATATTAAAAGTATTTTAAAACATTACACTTTTAATGAAAATTTCTCACAATGATTTATGCATTCTTTATGTGAACTTGGATACCCATTGCCTTGAAGCATTCCTTTCTTTATTATTATCATGTTTTCTAGATAAGGACACTTTTCTAATAGCGAGTTTCATATTTCATTTCCTGATCCCCTGAGGTTTTCATTCTCTTTAGCTCTCATGCATTCATTGACAAAAGAGTGTTTTACCCCATGATGTTAACATATTGCAACATTAGAATAAGACTATTAAAACGTATCCAATATGAATTTATTATTTGTTTTAGTTGAATCTTTATAAGATAACTTCTTGATTTGGCAAGTTTTTCTTTATATACATATATTACAGTTGGTAAGATAATTGTATTTGAATCAACTATATGTTAATATGATATTCAGAGAAGTGTCTTAAATATGTATGCTTTAAAATATTCAGTGAGAATCATTTCTGAAATATTTTTATTTATATTTCCTTATTTATTTATTTATTTTTATTCACTTGATACAAGGTCTTGCTATGCACTTCAGACTCATGATCCTCCTGTTTCAGTGTCCGCAGAGCTGGGATTACAGGCATACAGCATCGTGCCCTACTCTGGGCCTGCACTGCAAGTTTGGGGCTGGCAGGGCATGCAGTACTGGGGATCGAACTCAGGACCCTGCACTTACTTATGGTGCGAAGTTAGCTCCCCTTCCCCCTTTCCTTCATTTATTTTTACTTTTTAGTTTTATTTATCTCTTACTTTCTAAGAGACTGGAAATTAAAATTGAAACAGAAAAAATTACAAGTGACCCAGAATTTTGCTTTAAAAAGTATTATGAATTTCACAGTATTTATTTCAGTACACAGAGTTGGCTTCCAACCAGTTGTTCATATTACCAGATAAAGGCATGTAAAATTGGACAAAGGAAAAAGAAAACAAAGAGAAATATAAGAAATTAAGAAGAGAAAAGTACAAACAATTAAAAAACGGAGACAAAATAATTCATTATTTGCTCCTTTCCTTAGACCAGCAGAAATGCACAGTACAGTTGCTCAAACTTTTCTGCTTACATACAAAATGGATAAATCTCTTTCCCCCATTCTTTCTCTAGTCCTCCTCAGCTGTAAATCTCCCTTTGAATAAGATCTTTCCCTTTTCACAGCATGTATTGTACCCTTGGGATTCTGTTTTTCTTTTTGAAGTTATCATACTAAGGAGAAAATAAGATGTTTGCATATGCAGGTCTGATTTACTTTACTTAACGTGTTCTCTAGTTGAATCTATTTGCTGGCAAAAAGCTCAAGTTTATCCTGTTTTATAGCTGAATAATACTCCATTGTGTAAAAATTCTACATCTTCTTTATCCATTCTTCTGTTGATGGGCATCCAGATTATTTCCAGTGTTTACTGGAAAAATTGTACTACTATACACATGGGTGCATACCTGTCACGGTATTATGAGGTTTTTAGTTCTGGAAAAATACCCAGGAAGGGAATATCTGGCTTAAAGGGGATCTCCAGTCAGTGTGGAAATTCATTCAAAAAATCTTTTTATTTACTTTGAACAGTTTCTCACTATGCAGTTTGGACTTTAATGATCCTCCAGTCTCAGCCTTCCCAGAGCTGAGTGAAAACAGCTTTCTGCAACTAATGTCTTTGTTGTTTGTTTGTTTTAAATTTTGTGTATTTAGTACATGGTCTCACTACACAGCTCAGATTCATAGTGATTCTCCTGTTTCAGCTTCCCCAGTACTGGGATTACAGGCATGTGCCACCAAGCTCAGTCTTGGTGGCTGGGTCAGCACACCTGGGGTGAGGCTGGCTTGTCACGCAGTACCAGAGATTGAACCTGGGTCCTTGCACTTGCCTAGCCATGCTTTTAGACAGTGGAGCTATTTCTGCCCAGTGCTAAGGTTACTGGAAGGTGCTACCACTCCTAGTTTCGGTGGCCGGCTCCACATGGGGCCTGCACAGCATGCAGTAACAGGATGGGTGACCAAAATGGGTCTGTGCACTTGCAAGGCAGGTGATTAGGCCACTGAGCTATCTCCCCCAACCCCAAGTGAGAGTTTTAGGTCTGAATAATGAGGCTGTATTTTTGACACTTGTTATATATTTATGTAAGCTTTAATAAACACTTTTATTGTCTTGCATAATATATGTTGATATATGAATCAGTTTGGAGTCATTGAATTATTCCTTACCTTTTATTTGTTTGTTGTATATATTTATTTGGTACAGAGTCACACTCTGTAGCTCAGACTAATAGTGATACTCCTGTCTCAGCCTTTCCTGTGCTGGGATTATAGGCATACAGTCACCAGGCCCAGTTTTCAGTGGCCAGCAAGGCACATCCAGGTTTCTGGGGCAGGCACGACATGACATGCACTCCTAGGTTTCAAACCTGGGTCCTTGCACTTGCTGGGCAGATGCTTAAATTATCAAGCTACCTCCCCAGCCCTGTGAATTGAATTTGAAGTGAACTATTTTTTTCACATTAAATACAAATTAGAAAGTAAAAGTTGTATTTGGAGAAGAATTATGGTGAGTTATTGAGTAATATTACATGCAACAGGTAATCAAGTAGCACCAGGTTATAGGAAGGATGGGGAATCTGTAATCTGGAATAGGTAATGATCTCAACTTTTTCTATATGTCAAAAGTGACAGTCTGTGTAATCCTAACCCATTGAATAATGTATAATGGACCCATAAATTAAATGTTGATTAATTGTTATAGTGTGTTTATGTCTGTTAATGGATGATAATAGTTTAATCTCAGACTAGCTTAGGCCTTCAACATTGATTTTTTGGTTTCTATTGCTTTTCTAGTAATATCCTGTGAAGTTATCACCTAGATAATCAACACGATGTGTTGGAAAATGAAAACGTGGGTTAATCCTACAATTATTTTGGAATCATGGAAGTAAAATAACATATCTCCTTGTATTGAACTCTGATTTCTCCCCCTCACCACCCATAGCACACATAGTCATATATTCCATCTCAGTCACCCACACATTTTTCCTATTCATCTCTGCCAATGGTTTAGAGGACTAAGACCAACAGCACCACATAAAAGAGTATTTATGAGTCTCCTTACATAAGGAGAGCTGCCAAAGAAACTCTCATTATAATGCAGACATGCCTCTTGCTGCAGTGTGTATACACACCATAAATTTTATCCTGCCCACTGCCACCATTCTGATACTACAGGATTTGGCTGTAGTCAGAGCCAGAACTCTGGTTGTGACATTTCCTGTCCTCTGATTGTCAGTGTCATCTGTGACATCATGGGCCTTGAATGGTAGACTTTGGCAATGGACATTTCAAATCAGAAGAGAGCACCCATTGGCAAAGGAATGAATTTGTTTTTGTTTACCTGAAAAATACAGCTCTTGAACTCATAAAGAACAGAGAAGCATTTTCCAAACTAACATCGGAGACTACAGTCTCCAAGACTACTAGGTAGCACTTCATTGTATCAGAGAATATTTTCTAGAATGCAGAAAATGTTTGTTGCAGACTGCAGAAGTCCAGCCAACACATTCACAATTTCTCAATTATCCATTTGTCCAGTTCCCACACGTACAAGTATGTAATTACTTTCTTTAGCTATTACTAGTTTTTCCTTCACTAACACTGCATGCTAGATTCATAAAAGTTTAAAAAAACCAAAAAACACTCTTTTGCAAAAGGGTACAATTTTGAAAAGTAGCATGCCGTGAATTTAAGTTTCATTTTCATTATATTATATTTAAAATAACAAAAAATGTAATAAATATTCATTAACCTTTAAAATCTAAAAAATAACAGGATATGAGATGCATTATTGAATTATGGTTATCAGAAAAGAATAATTTTGAATACTTGTGTTTTGCTATACTGAATTTTTTTGGGGGGGTTATGACCTTTATTGAACTTACCCACCAGAGTGGAAATAATATCTGTACAAAACCAAGTGTTTGTTACTATAACTTCTGCATCGTAATTAAAATCCAAACAGTTTTAAAAACAGTCAACTCAATCAAAACCCACTACGCCAGAATCAATGGCTTCTTTAAAGCCAAAGTAACACTTAAATATGGTTAAGACTTGAATGCAGAAATTTGGTTGATTGGAAAGATAATTAAACTCCCACCTCGCTGAAATAGAATTACAAAGAGGCAAAATTGTGTTTTTCACAGGGAAACAGTCCACTGGAATCACCCACACTGGACAGCTGTAAGAGTATTAAGAGTCCTGAGATCATAAGGAATCCAGGCATCCTCCACACAGTCTATGTTGGCCTTCCTTCCCAGTCAGGGACTTGTGGCTGTGAGGGATGACGCCACCTCCCGCAAGTGTGGCTTTAGCGAGCGAGTCCAACGCTTCTTCCTCACGAATGGCAAGGTGCAAGTGTCCAGGGGTAACGCGCTTCCCTTTCAGGTCTTGGATGCATTTCCTGCCGACTCAAGCGCCTCCGCCTTGAGGAGGCCTGGCGCCCCCGCGCCCGTGGCTGGCCGTCCTGGACTGCAGGCATCGTGGATGCGGCCCTTTGCGAGCGGGCAACCGCCTTCGTCTTGGCCTTCCCGGAGCCCTTCGGGCCTTGGCGCCAGGCATTCCCAATTCCGCTGATTCAGCACAAGCACGCAGGGGGCGAATAGGCCGGTTCCACGCGCAGCGAGGCCTGGCACTGCTCCTCCGCCGCGCCGCGATTCAGACTTTCTATACTGAAATTTTTAAGCAGATATTAAAATATTTTGTGAAGGTCTCAGTCAAGCTGTTACTACATTTCCAAAGGTTCACACAGTAGGTAGATTACTTTTGTGTTAGAGAGAATGGGAATGAGTATCCATTCTACTCTACAAGTGCCCTAATATTTCATATTATTTACACTTATGTTTTCAAGTAAAAATAATAAAATTATTACAATGGGCATGAAAATGATGTTATTTGTGAATCTGAAATGAGTTATTCTGAAGACAAGGACAACATTTTTATGTTATACCCACACTTCAACCATAATTTATACAGACTCACATAAGTATGTCAAGTTTCGATTAATTCTTAAATATGATGTACAGAACTGGATTTAGCGATAATAGCAAATTTTTCTTTATGTTTATTGTTATAGTTCAGAAAATACAAGCAGTACTCAATAATTAATTTCAAAATAATCAACCACACTAATGCCGTTCCAGACATGAGACATAATAGATTCCATTCAGCAAAGATTACTGCTCAGCTCGATCATTATTTTTGACATTCAGCAGTCAACACCCAGCGTCGTGCCAGAAGATCCTTTTCATAGTAGCTAGGTGCTTAAAAATATCAATCGCGACATGGGGAAATTCATGAATAACCATGAAGCTAGAATTTCCATTTTTCATTATTGCAGCTGACTGTTTACTTTTTTAAAAATGTTGTTTATTTGGGTAAATAATTCAGAGCTAGGTCTTCTATATGATTGTTGTACAACCAGAACTTTTCAGTAATTAACTTCTTTACCAACGGAGCTGGAAACTTGAAATCCATATTACTACTTGACAGTAAGCTTTCCTTCAACACATAATTGGGAAAAAAATGAAAAGCGCTAAAGAAAAACATCCTGTCAGTCAATATGTTGTACTGGTTTACTTATTATTAAAGATGCCACAAATATCCTATTGAGAAATACTTGCTGTCTCTTTCCTTGATTTTCTTAACATGGTCAGTCACCAAAATACAAAATAGATTTATGTGGCTCCTGCTAGTTCTGTGGGTAATTGGAGAAATTCATTAATATTTATAATTTCAATGAGGAATAACAACAACAAAAAGCCACACTACTTCAATGTTAATCTGAAATTTCACGATACTTCTGACATTTACTTGTCTGTGTACATTCTTCCCTTCAGAAACATCCCCAAAGGGCCTCTTAGTCTGCCAAAACAATCTGTCATTGGAGTTTGTTTAATTTTTAGACTGCCTTTCTGATGTTGACTAATACAATTTTATTTTCTATTCCAAAGACCTCTTCTCATATAAATAATGAAATGATACTCAGATTAGGCCACTGAGGCAATATACACTAACCTGATGGAAGAAGCTCAAATTTGTACAGCAGAGTTGCCCTTATTTCTACAATAGTCATTGATTACTCATCACCTCTTTGCTTGGAAGCCAAAAATGATCCTCCCTTGCCTGGAGGATGGAATTTTACCTTCCCAGTCTTCCATGTAACTCTTCTCTCTTCTTGTCCCCATCCTACATATCCAATTTCTGTTTTGATTTTTTTTCCTATTCCTACTGTTAATAGTTATTGAGAACTTTCCCATGCTTAACATCTTTCTATGAATTTTCTACAATAATTTTCTACATATTGGTTTATTTATTCTCACCATACTCCAAACAATGTTCTCAACCTCAGTACTAGTGACATTTTGGGTAAGTTATTGTGGTGATCTGGCTTGTGTCCTATAAGAGTGTTTACCAATGTCTAATTCCTAAGTTTCAGTGACACCTTCCCATTATTTGTGGTGACTAAAACTGTCTCCAGGCTTTGCTAAATATCTCCTGGAAAGCAAAACTATTCCAAGCTGAGAGCCACTGATCTAAAGTGATAAACATCACATACAACATTACTGATAAACAGAGGTGTTGATAATTATGAACACCAGGCAAACAGAATTGGACCTTCATCGTGCTGCTGTTCTTCACTCTATGTAATTTAATATTTCTGTAATTACCATAATTTGAAATTTCTAAATGTGCTGTGGGTTGGTTAAAACAATAATGCTGTAGATGCTCGTGGTCCTGAGTTTCTTCAAAAAATGAATTGGAAGCAATTTAAACAGTTATCTTAATTGCTTCTGGCAAGAGATTAAACATGAACTGTTCTGGGTTTATAAATGAAAACTGATCTCATCAGCTGTATTAGTAAAAATGATACACATAAATACTAAAATGAAATAAATACAATATGCACTCTACTTCAGTTATAAATTAATTAGATATACATAAATAGCCTAATAAATTTCAAGAAGCAAAGTTACTGCTCATGGATATTATTTCCTCTGAAGTCATAAGCATCATTCCATCTTGTCATGGTTTATGGTTTTGCAAGGGGAACAATACAATACAGGACACATTTCAACAGATCATTTTATACTAAGAATTATATACAAAGAAAATGCAAGAAATCTGTCCATGCACTAAAGATCAAAGAATCCAGATGAGGGCCTGGATCCCAACATCCTGCATGAGTACTGCTGAAGACCTAGAGCTTGTAACAATGCCTCGAGAAGTCTAGCTGAAGGCCTACAGCCCACAACAATGTCTCATGCAGGACTGTTTCATGAACCTGGATTGGGAAGGCTCAAAATTCAATGGTGGAAGCTAGAAAGTCTGTGCCTTAAGGATGAAGGTTCTATGCTAGAGGCTGAGAGATTAGCACTGGAGGAACAAACCAGTGCTCAAGGTAAGAACTAGAGCTCCCCAAAGACTATCACAACCATCCTCAGCAAGATCCTGAGCTTCTCTGGTGATGAGAAAATCCAAGTTACCTCAGGAAATCCAAACCAACACACTTCTGTAGGAGACTGAGCAGTTTGCACCATCTTCTCCTCCCGGAAAAGAGGGTCAAGGTGATAAGTAGAACTCCCCCAAAGTGAACCACAGAAATCCTTAGCAATAACGAGGTCCTTCACTCTTCCTCCACAAACAACCAAGTTAGGGCTGGCCAGATAGCTCAGAGTACTAAAGAACCTGCTTAGGCAATGCATGGTGGTCAGGGTTCATCCCTTGCACATAGTGCAGGCCCTGACCCTGGGGCACGCTGAGACAGAGACTGAGATTGGGTGTGGCGGCACTCACATGTAATCCCAGCTCCTGGGAGGCTGCAAACAGGAGGATCACTATGAGTCCAATCTATGTAGTAATGTCCTGTAGACCCTGTAATAAAATGCAATGATAATTAAAAAAAAAAAAAAAAACCCAGCCAAGTTCACCAGGAAAGCCAGTGTTTCAAGGTCCTCTGGCAGGATATCCGAGGAGAGCCAGCATCTGGCAGCACTCGCTGCAGCTTCTACAATGAGCTTCCCTAACAGTCTCTCAACATTTTCTGAAGTTCTTCCTCTTAGGCTGCTGGCAACAGTCAGGTGGACCTCCGACCCCCGCACCACGCTAGCTCAGTTCACCTGGGTGTTACAGGGTGACCCCCAGCTGGCAATCAGCCCCATCTTCTCAGGTGATATTTATTTCTAGCTAATTTTATGTACCTATTCTTTCATGAAGTTCCCAAAATTTATCCCAGCGAAGGTTATAACAACATTATGGGGAATAAAGATCAGTCTAGGTGTCAAAACTTCCAGATTTTAAAATCTACCTTTCCTGTTCATTGTGTGGCATAAGTAATTTAAATTACTTAAACTCTCTGTATTTTTGTTTTATTACCTGCATAGTGAAAGTGAAAATCATATATATATATATATATATATATATCACAGATTTTTTGTAAACAATAAATCATAATATTTCATCAAATACATGTAAGTTTTGTTAAATTGCAGATAAATTGAGGTACAATGGTATGTTTTACTGTATATACATATATATACATATATATACATATATATATATATATATATATAATTTTAACTATTCAAGTGGTTTACCTTTGAGGTACATTATAACTAAAATTTTCCTGTCATTATGTCAATATTTTCCTTTTTTTTTTTTTTTTTTTTTTAATATTTTCCTTAGATAACTGATGTTACTGAGTTTTAAAAAACTGCTAAGAACTTTTTCAGTCTCCACCATCCCAGGAGGCATCCCTTTCAGTAGTCTTATTTTGTTTCTCTTCTAATTGTAATTTAAAGGCATAATCGGGTCATGTTTATGTTAATGAAACTTTTTCCCCAGAATGAAAAATTACACAAGTTTAGAAGTAGTTGCTGAACTAGTGCAATTTGGACACTTTATTTGCTTGTATAGAAGATTACTTGCAATACTCATATTGCCTGAATATGTACAGTATGTAGAAAAGCAAGTACTGCATAGGTAACCACATTATATGCATATGACTTTTCTGAGGCATTAGGATGACACAAGTCCCTAGGAATCATTAAAGCATTTCTGAGTGACTACCATGGGATGTTTATTTTAAATTGAGGGTACTGATCAATTGGTTGGAATATCTGAAGCCAACAACTTTATCTCTGAGTGAGGGATAATTGAGGGCATCACTCAGTGAATAAATAAAAGCATGATGGTAAATGAACCTTTATTGAGTTCAACTCCAGAAGTCACATGCTACACTATGTGTCCTGGGGACTTCCTTAACTGTTTTTTTTTTAAAGGTTTTATTCTGTCAAGTTATGCAAATTAAAATTGGAAAATATGTATTTGCCTGAACGGAATATTTTAACATTTAGACACTATACAAAAGAGATTGAGAAGTCAGAAAAATAGTCTAGAAACAAGTTGGTTTACAACCATCTTGAAAAGACAGATCATACATAGAGATAGAATCAATAGTCACATCTTTTGCTTACTCCATCATAAACTTCAATGGATTACACATTAGACTCTAAGTGAACTCTTCCTGAACTTTCATAATAAAATGCCAAATAAATTCTTAGTGTATCTCTTTAATCTTGAGCGATTTTTTGAGTTTCCACAAATGTAAACTTCTTGGTAAATGTATTGCCTCTTGTAAATGAAAAGAAAATAGCACTTGGAGCTATCATATTTTATAAGGACATATTGTCATTTCACACTTTTTAAAATAACTGGCAAAGGTGCTTGTTAACAAGGGTGTGAAAAAATTAAAAATTGTATTTATCACTATCAATTAAGTTTTCCAATTAAAATAACAACCTTTGACCAGTATAAATTCCTATTACTAAAACTGGGTAATATATTCAATATCCAATTCTGTGATTTAATATTAATTATTATCATATTTTGTACAAGAGAGATAAATATATATTAGTGATACATTTCTCGCTCTTTTCTTTTTAATTAAAAATTCTCAACCACATACATGGAGAGGAAAAATGATTAAATAATTACCACTTTTTCTTTGGAGATCCTTGTGCATTTTACTTTACATGTTCATTATGTAGCCCGGAAAAGTCTCCAATGTTAAATTTGATTAAGAAAGTCAGAAAGTGCTTTAAAATGAAATGGTAGCTGAAGCAGTAGTCTTGCATTTTTGTCTAATTGTTTTAATGAACTACCCTGATGGGACTTATTTAGTATAAAAGCCCTTGACCTTTTTATTGATTGTAAAACAGAATACTTCAAATGTCTACAAGATTTTACTCCCGTTTTACATTTTTAAGCCACAGGCTCAAGCCACTTACACACTTTAGACAATAATGGAATGTATAAAGGACCTAGGCTCTTGTCAGCTCGGCTGTGAAACCATTTTCTTTGTTCATTGCAAAGCTCTCATATTGACAGTGGCTTTTAAAAATTATTTCCATCATAGTTCAGACTGAGGCTTAAAATATGGGGTATAAATAAAAAGTACAAAACATAACATCTATACTATTGTGCATATGGGCTAAAGTTCATATGCCAGACACACGAAGAAATATCTGCTGACAAACTGTGAAAGTATCTTCTACCATGAGTTAAATTTGAAGAGTTGTAAGAATCAAAAAAAAATAAATAAATCATTGACAGTTTAATATGAAATTATGCTTCCCTGACATGTGGAAAGTACACTCCCAGCCACAGCAGTGCATACCCTTCCTGTGGCACCACAATGCTAACTGTCACAGGTACTTTTCTAGTATACTGAGAGAATCACAGAGTTGTTTTGGCTCTCCATTTACTCAGATGGTCTAAAGACAGTATGGGAATTTTCATAGTTAAATATTATCTCAAAATGTACATGTGTGCTTGAAAAAACAAGTTCTATGTATTGAAATAAAGGGGGAACATTCCACATAAATAGAAAGCCTCCACGATAGTTTGACAAGAATTCATGTCCTTCTATTCCAAGTTAGCTTGGGAGAATATTCCCTGTCATAAGTTATCACATATGTGGAGACAATTTTGCATAATTTTACATAGGGGTTAGCATTTCACTAGAATATTACTAAACCTCCATTAAAATACAGAACGAAACAAAAACATTTTAATGTAATTCTAATATGAAAAAACTGTAGATATTGCAGTGGCATGTTCACATAATCTAAATGAATTTGTAGATGAATACACTAGAAAATCTGTCCAAAATGCAGAAAGTTTAACTAATTTTTAATTGAGACTATAAAATGTCTTATATTAACTTGTGTGATACTTTACATATTCTGAAATTTCTACAATTTGCATTTAATTATTCTATTAATTTAAATATATATATTTAAAAGTGTGTTTCCTTGTTAAAATAATCATATGTACAGTGTGTTTTTAAAAATATCTTAATATTTGTATGTAAGTTTCATTAAATTATCATTTGTTTTATTTTAGGGAAGCAGCTACAGGGTGTTCAGGGTCTCACTACTAGACTGGACTCATAGTGATACTGTTTACAGCCTCTGAAGAGCTGGGATTGCAGGTGTATTCCACCACGCCCAGTCTCAATTGCCATCTCAGCATGCCCCAGGGGTGGGGCTAGCTCAGCAGGCCTGGGGATTGATAAATCACTTTTGTAAATCTTACTAATCTACTCACTTTTGTATCAAGCACTACTCAGTAAGAACTTTTTAAAACTGAATATCACAGTGACTATTCATATCCTAGAATTCTTCAAACTCTGAAAGTGTTACATCAGTGTAAGTGCTACATACATAAAAAGTAGCTGTGAGAAAATACACTTGACTTTTCATATTTAAAAAAAATAATGTTACCCAGAAGATCGCATTTACTTTCTTCTCAGTGATTAAAGTTTTATGCTAGTAAGATAGGAAAGGAAGTGAGGAAAAGAGATTTATGTATGTATGTCATCAGGAGTGTTTGGACCACTGTACTGTGCATTTCTTCTGGTCTACGGTATGGAGCAGATAACAATTTGTTTTGCCTCTTTTTTTGAATTTTTTGTGATTTTTCTCTTCTTAACTTCTTATGCACTTCTTTTTTTTTTCTTTCTTCTTCCAATTAAACATGCACATATCTGCTAATATAAAAATAACACTCTTACAACAAATACTGTGAAATTAATATTACTTTGTTCAGTGAAAATCTGTATTGCTGGTATTGATTTCTGTTTTTATTATAACTTGTACTCTTTTTAAAAAAATACTTGATTGAAAAGGTTGCATTCAACATAATATAGTTTTTCTTATATAAATACTGAGTTTGTTACATAAGGATTATCACTTTATGAACAATTATATTTGTATATATATTATTTCTTATGATTGTAATGTTTTAATCACTACAAAAATAAAATAATGGTGAAAGATAGTTCCTGTTTCCTGTGTTAGATTGATGTTAGCTAATATTTGTTAGCTTGTTTATCATAAAAATCTGTTTATGCTTTATTCCTCAGTTATTTAAATATTTATGATTTATACTTTATTTTTATATCTTGATTACTAAAACACTATTTTGTGGTACTGGTGAATGTACTCATGGCTTCATGCCTTCTAGGCAAGAGTTCTGCCACTGAGCTATGTCCCCAGTCTTCGAAGTATTCTTCTCTTGCGCTGCATGTTGCCTTTGGCCTCCTGTTTTAATTCAAACAGGAATGGTGTTTTCAGCCCATGTCATATCTGTTATCTAGAATATTCTCAGAACATAGTTTGTTCTTGTGCCCAGTGGATTCCATAGATTCAATTTATTTTGCCTGTAGTTCCCCTGGAAGCAATGCTTTTTTTTTTTTTTAGGAAAAATGTCCATGAAAGATAATTACTTAATTCTCTATTTGAAAATGATTATGTATTTATTGAACACAAAAGATAATATATGCAATCCATTCTTTCATGTTGCATTTTCTTCATGGAAATAATTAATTTTATGTTTGATATAAATTGATTAAAGCACTTGTTATATCTGTGTCTGAATAGAATTTCCCTTAAATACACATATTTTCTATTTTCTGGTTCCTCACTGCAGGAGAAATTAAAGGTTTCAACATTGCTTGAAAATATTTCCTGAAAAAAAAAATAATACCATCTATTACTTTTCAACTGAAACAAAAAATCTTAAATATATTGTCAAGTCATAATTTAATTTAATATGATGTATTAATTTATTTTGTATTTTAGGGAAAGGTCTACAGGGTATTCGAAGTCTCACTACTAGATCCGAGTCATAGTGATCTGCCTATTTACAGCCTCCCAAGAGTTAGGATTACAGGTAGGCACCACCACGCCCAGTCTTAATTGCTGCAGGAACAGCAGCACAGGCCCTGAGGATCCAACCCTAGCCCCTGTACCTGCTTATAGGCACTTTAATCTGCTGAGCTATTTTGCTGGCCTAATATAACATAATATAAATACATACAGTGTAGTAGTATTAATAGTCCTTGTTTGTCAAGTATTGCTGAAGATAAAGTAATAATCTCCTTGGAATATAATTACTACAAATTCAGTAGGTAAAGAAGCAAATGAGCTTTCCATGGAGATGCTAAAAATATTAGTCCAACAGGATCAAATGTTATGTTATAAATATGAAATAATATTTCCAAGTTCACAAATTCAACCATCATTAAAGTCAGAAAAAAAATCCTGGATTTTCCTAATTCATAATTTATTTTCATGTACTTAAAACCTGTTCATTAAACTAAAGATTATCTT
Organism: Ctenomys sociabilis; assembly: GCA_004027165.1. Classification (NCBI taxonomy): domain Eukaryota; kingdom Metazoa; phylum Chordata; class Mammalia; order Rodentia; family Ctenomyidae; genus Ctenomys; species Ctenomys sociabilis. The sequence continues at coordinate 63,467 of PVKA01003794.1, read as the reverse complement.
AAAATTACCACTTTCTAAGAGCCTGAGATGGATGCCTGTTGTCTATGCCCCATTTCTAAACTCTCCTATTCATAATCTGTATGAGAATCTATATAAGGCATGTGCTACTCATTAATTTTAATAAAGTAGGACTCTGTATCTAGGTGTTTTTGACTTGTTAGGAAATTGGGTTCTTCAGTGAGTTATGTTAGCCAACATTTAATGCCTGTTAAAATATAAGCATTTCTACGCTATCTAGTCTATGAACTCTACACTTTGGTCTAACCTGGGATGCAGAATCTATTGTGACTAGTTCTTATTATATGCAAATTGTTGCTTCATGTTTTAAATGTTAACAACAATTGCAGTTTTCATAAAATGTGAAGAAATAAAATCTTGCACAACATACCAAATACCACATACAAATTCAGAAACTCTTAGCATAATGCAATATAGAAACAGGCTTTGTACTCAAGATAGCAATCAGAGGAAAGGCAAGGATATGAGAATTTGAAAATTGCCCCCAAAAAATGACTAAAATGAAATTCATTTTGTTTTGAAAGAAAGGAAAGAATTCTCAAAAGAATTTCCATTTTCCACACAGGAAATGTTATGTGAGTAACAGATTTGCTAAACTGTTTATGCAGATAAATATAAAGAGTTATTTGGGAACTTCAGGCTCCATTCTGACCAGGTATGCCACAGCCTTCATAAACACATTGTAAAATTAAATGAGAAAGCACAGAAAGCATTTATCTCACTGACTGACTCATTTGATGCAGTCAATAAATGTTAACTCTTATGATCTTTTTATTGTCATTATTATTCTAGGAGTCCAACATGAACAATTTGGAGGCATATTCATTAATGAATTAATGAAATAAATATAGCAATGTTTATTCCCTCAGAAATTATATTGAATCTGCATGGAAGTTATTTAGAAAATTCAGTTGGGACTATTCACTAGGGACTAGGATTATTTGATTGGCTATCATAGGCTGAGATAATTGGTTGGAAAGTTGACAAAGTTTCTAACCTTTATATAATAGCAGTTTGCAGTAAATGCATAATAGTGAAATCAGTGGAAGTCTTTTCTGTGTACTGCTAGTTACATATATTTTCCTTAAAAAATAATTAGAGACCTCATAATGTGTTTAATTACTTAGAAAGAAATGGAAATCCCACAGATCTGGCCATGAATTATAATTATTGTTTTCATATAATGAATGCCTTGGAGTATTAAGAATATATTGATTTTTGTCACTATATGAAAAATCCCAAGCTTCAAACTGTGTATGTCTAGTAAATGAAGCACACAGTGAAAACCTCTTTATTTTTGTGATCGCTTCGGAATGTGTTGCGATGAGAACAGTGTGGTTCTCATGGTCATTTTGATCGCCTAGTTATTTTTCTCAGCTAAAATTATGCAATTGCCATTAAGGCTTACAAATTAGCCTCTCACAAAATTAATTTGATTATATCAATTCCCCAGGACCTTGTCATTGCTACTGAGTTGAAAAATGTCACTTTCCTGGAACTGGGAAGCTGAGTTACAGATTCAGAGTCAACGGCCCAGTTGTGCTCTCCCCTTGCGCTTGTAGGACGATGGAGAGTAATCCTCTTATTACCGGAAGTATGGGCTCCCTTCGGTAGACTAAGGGCCTTCCAATCATAGTGCTCGTGGCACAGAGCAGGAGCATATCGGGTCAGCAGCTGGCTTGGAATGGTTTCTTTTTTGCAGTTATTATGGAGTAAGCAAGTTGGGCAATTGACCAGCTCCCTGCAGAAATGACCACTCTGCTCCTGCGGAGAAAACCAGGGAGACCAAAGGGCCGGAAGCCAGGTAAATTGCCTGCAAAGTGGCTCCAGCCACATGAAGCCGGAGTGGAACATTCCAGGAAAACAGAATGATTTTATTATGATTTTTTTTTTTTTTTTGGCTTGGTGTTCTGCTTAAATATTACTGAAACAGAAACTTGCTTTCTTCCTGAAGCCCATGTTGTTTTGAATGTTGTTTGTGCATTATTAATTTGTGTTTGTTAACCCTAGAGATTTAGTACAATTTCTTTTGAAAATGCAAGATTTTTTTCTGATGTGCTAAAGAAAAAAAAAAAGAATAACATTTTGGTTTCATTTGGAGAGTTGTGCAGGTTGTAAATAGACTGGAACAGAAACGCAGTGTAGCTACCGAATATGTGAGCTGCATGTATTCGCGTGTGTATTTGTATGTTGCATCTGTGTCTGTGATCTGTGTTTGTGCAAATAACTGTCAGAAAATGTGAGAATATGCTGTGTGACACTTCAGATCTCTAAGTGCTGATTTCCGTTGTTAGCTTTACTTCTGAAGTGACAGTTACCAACAATAATGTGTAATGGAATAGGTACAAAGCTAGGTAAGAATATGAAATAATCTTTCTTTGTCAAGAACCTATGAAACTGCTCAGTGGTCTAAGCATCTGTTTGGCAAGTGCAAGGACCCGGGTTCAATACCTGGTAACACAGGACTGTGCAGACCCTGAGCAGTGTGGGCACCTAAAACTAGGTATTGGGGTGCATGCCTGTAATCCCAAAGCTGGGAAGGCTGAGACAGGAGGATCACTATGAGTCTGAGTGACATAGAGAGGTTCTGTACTAAATAAATAAATATAAGTAAATGTAAACAACATAACAGGTATCTTTTGTATTATCTCTGAATCTGTTCAATTATCTAAGTTTAATGCACAATTATTGTTTATGAAATTATCATTAATTCTAAACTGCTAAGATATTATATAAATTCAGGTGTTAATGGTAAGAATTTACTATATTTTAAGTATCTATGACTTTGCCAGTATTAGTAATTGTGGAAAAAGTAATCCAAACAAATTCTGTAGCTGACAGCAGCCAGAAATAAAAGAAAATGTGATACATGTGAGCGCATCTTCACGCATAAAGCAGCAGGGAAGTAAGTGGTGAAGAACTGGTTCCAACCACTCAGAGTACCTAATAAAAATGTGAATTCACATTGGAGTTGACTCAGGTTTTCACCATAGAATACTGCCAGCCCAGATATACAAAGAGAGCTCAGGAAGAGTTGTCATCTGTGGAGTTATAAGAGTGCACCTTTATATCTGTCATTGCCCAGGTGGAAGCAGCTGACAAAGCACTATGGTTTGAAAGAAGCCTCCACAAGGATTGTCATAGCTTAAGTGTAGAAAGCTTTTTAAGGGGCACAGAGACAAAAGAAAATCTTCAGTTGTTTTCAGTGAGTAAAATTTAACTGATTTCCTAAGAACTTTTATCTCATCTGGAATATCAGATTATTACTTAAACCAAAGAACACAATATTATCCTACCCATAAAGTTATTTTTTAGTTCTTTCAACTGTACAGCAAAGAAGATCAGACATGGTATAAGCTGTGACTGTGTTAGTAGAAACTCCAAGCTGAGCTCAACAATTGGGACAGATCCACAAGGTCCAGGAGTTGGAGCTACCAGAAGCTGACACAGAATTCTGAAGGAATTATCCTCAAGGAAATACAGTGCATACCTGGAGATTTCAGCAGAAGATAGTAAAAAATGCAGAACACGATGGTTAAGTGTCAAAATAGCTTACATGCTTTGGAAAGAGTTCTTAAACTAGATTATAGATCAGAAGAAAACATACAAAACTTAATACAGATATTTGCCAGTTCATAGTCAAGTTCTGCTCCCTCTACAAAATTGTTAAATGTACTGGTCGCTGCATGACAAGTTGGGCATGGTATGCACAGTACGATATTCAGAGCAAGGAAATGGCCAAAGGAAACTAACTTGATGACTTCACTTTTACTTAAATCACTCTTACATGCAGTACTGTAATATAAACAAATCATAAAACTACTACCAACCTGTAATCTAGAGTATGATCAGGCAAATTACAGTACTGTACAAATAAGGCATACTGTACAAGAAAAAGACACCAAGCCTCTATGAAGAAAAGATACAGAGCTGCTTAAAGAAAGAATGGCTCTTAGAATGACATGCATTACTCATAAATCTGTTATTGAACAGGTAGTATGTGAAATGAGGAATGTCTGTAAAACACACAAACAATAGTTGAATAAACATAGAAGGAAGTTCTGGCATACATGGACTTAAATTCCTAGAAAGAGAGGAAAGGAAGCATAAGTAAAAGCAATATTTGTGGAGGCAGAGTATATTCCAAAGTGAGAGAGCAAAACTTAAATTTAGAAATACTTAGTACGCATCAAAGTAATATAACACAGCTGGCCCTTTGTATCCTCAGGTTCTGCATCTGCTGATTCACCACCAACAGATTGCAAATATTTGGAAATATTGCATCTGATCTGAACATATGGAAAGTATTTTTTCTTATTATTCCTTAAACAATATGGTATAACAACTATCTACATAGGATTACACTTACTAGATATTATAAATGATTCAGAGAATATCTAAAGTATAGATTTGCAGGGTACAGCCAGATACTGTTTCATTTTATGTAAGTGTTCAGAGCATCCCCAGATTTGGACCCAAGTTGTGAGTCTTGGTAAAATACTCTACATATATGGAGGAAAACCATACAAGTACAAAAAGAATAAAAATATATAATTCATTCCTAAATATACAACTCACTGTGGAATTCTAAAAATTAGGAAAACATCTTTAACACAATCACATTATAAAAGAACAAACATTAAGAAACCATTTACTACTTAAAAAGGAAAATAAAAACTGAGATTATAGAAACATATGTTCCCCTCTGAAAGAAAATATTTGTCAGCATGAAACTGAATAAAGCAGCAAAATACAGAATTCAGTCAATAGAATTTTTACATTCCATGCTAAACAGAAAATTTGTCACCAGAGACACACTCACTTGAACGATAAAAAAATTGAAAGTAAAAGAATAGGAAAAAAGACATTTATTCCAAAATTAAATACAAAAGAATTTGGAAAGCATGAGTAGAAACAATAATTTAAAATAAATAAAAACAAAGCTGTCTTCCAAACCAAAGTCCACAGGACATTACATACTAACCCCAGAGGCTCATGTGATCAATTATTTCCTATTTGAGTATATTTTAGTTGTGTGTTCATTTTAGTTCAATAAATTAAGAAAGTCACAAAGATAACATTGACTAGAAATGTTAAGACACAGTTAAGTATGCACTATCTTAAAGCCCATTTAAAATAAAAATGGTTAAAATTTTGGAAATCTAATGTGACTTCTCAGGGAATAAGAAGAACTTCAATCTGTAAATTATAAAATGTAAAAGTCAGTATGTACAATAAAGGAGAGAAACATGAAGCATATAGGGTTCACTATAATGTCTCATATAAACAAGATTTATATTATGAAGAACAGCCAGAAGAAAATAAGCAGCAGAAAGGAGAAAAATCTCTTCAATCACCCAATAAAGACAATAATCCTAACACTTGGGAGGTTGAAAACAGCAGGATCACTGTAAGTTGACCTGTGCAACGAGACGCTGTAGATCCTGTACTAAATCCATTAAATTAAAGAAATGAAGACAATAAAATCAAATGGTCAATTTTATGCCAAAAACTTTAAAAGTTGCTTAAACAGAAAGATGAATAATGATATTTGAATGTCCCTTTACAAAATCGTTAAATGTACTGGTCACTAAAACAGAAATTGAGTGTACTATGCACATGGTAATATTCAGAGCAATGAAATAACCAAAAGAAACTGAAACTTGATGACTTTTCTTTGCTTCAGATCACTCTTACATGCTGGGCTGTACTATGTAACATAGCATAAAACTGCAGTCCTGTACTCTATAATATAATCAGGAAAATTACAGTACTGCACAAACAAGGCATGCTGTACAAGAAAACAAGTTCTGTATATCCATAAACAAGATTCACAAAACTGCTTGAGCACAACTAAATTAAATGTCATATGTAAATAACACTATGATCACTAAAACAATGAAATTCACATTGAAAATCTGCAACCAGTAGTGAAGTGCAAACTTACACAATTTACAAAGTAAACCTTTCCAAAAAAATGGTCAGTAATAAACCACAAATTTCATAAATCTATTATAAAAAAACAGAAAGTGGGAAAATTCTTTAAAGTTTTGTTTTAGTCTAGCATAATTGTTATAAAAAGAGTCAGAGGTAAATTATACTGATAAATTATAAAAATATTAATTTGAATATAAACACTAAAAATTTGGTAGCACACCATACTGAAAGAATTTTAAAATGTTGTATTTTAAATAAGAGTGAGGGGCCAGTGAGATAGTTCAGCTGTCTAAAGCACCTGCTTAGGCAAGTTTAGGCAGATGCAGAGGACCTCATTCAGATCCCTGGTGCAATATACCATTCCAGCACTGCCCTCAGGATGGGTTGAGCAGGTAAAAGTAAAATAAAATCTTTGCTGGACAGGGAGATAGTTCAGTGGAATCAGTGCTTGCCTGGCAAGTGCAAGGACCTGAATTCAATCCCTGGTACCACAAAAAAAAGAAAAAGAAGGAAAGAAAGAAAGAATGAAAGAAAGAAAGAGAGAGAGAGAGAGAGAGAGAGAGAGAGAGAGAGAGAGAGAGAGAGAGAGAGAGAGAAGGAAGGAAGGAAGGAAAGAAAGAAAGAAAAGAAAAGAAAAGAAAAGAAAAGAAAAGAAAAGAAAAGAAAAGAAAAGAAAAGAAAAGAAAAGAAAAGAAAAGAAAAGAAAAGAGAATCTTTAAACTGCATTCCATACCAGCCCCATCCTGGGGCACACTGAGCCAGCCACCAGTCAAGCCCTGGAGGCAAATGCCTATAATCCCAGAGCTGGAGAGGCTGAATGCAGGAGAATCACTATGAATCTAAGGTGCATAATGAGACCCTGTACCAAATAAATAAATGAAAATAAATAAATAAGAGTAAATGGGGTAAAGAAAACACAGTGGATCAACATTATGAAACTGATGGTGATAGCAGTGGTAGCTGTTCTGTTAGCTCACAGACAAGACCAGAGTAGAAAAACCTATACAAGACCCAGAATCTAGTCACACTCTTAGTAGGCTGTATAGTGCTGGTGCAGATGTGAGTTGGAACCTTGTGTTGCAGCTGAAGGATGGAATGAGGTAAGGCCAGATTTTCATTTTCTGATATGACTATTGTTAATATATTTGTGAAGCGTCATGATTATATTTATCTTTGGGAATTTGTACATATTCAAATATATTGTGTATGTAATATATATATATGTGTGTGTGTGTGTGTGTGTGTGTGTGTGTGTGTGTATACAGATATATATATATATATCTGTAAGGACAGCCAACATTTTGGTCTAAGCCTTTCAAGTTCAGTGAGGACTCAGGACATAAGAGAACCTGTACTGTAACATCATGTAATTCAGTTTTGTCCCAAATTTTCTGATCAAGGAGATTATGGAGCCACAGAGAAAGGTGATTGATGATGTAGAGTGTGCCTAAGGAGAGTCACATGGAGAGAAAACATTCTCTCAGACTTTCACAGAGAGCACATTGGTCAAGCAATGGCTGTGACTCATCCACATGGCTGACACTGACAAAAGATCTACAAACTGTGATACAGAGTTTCAGGTTAAATCCCAAAGGGACTTGACTGACATTGTCAGATAGGACAGCTACATTTCTTATTATATAGATCTTGCTTTATCTTGGTCTTAAACATCCAGCAGAGAAGTATAAAAATGAAGTATAAAAAGTAAAGCCATATTAATATGCTGAGCTATAAAAGGCTCAAATCAACAACTTCTGACATTGCCAGTCTACTATTATGGATTACGGGACTGTTCAGGAGCATTTTGCTGAATTCACACACCTATAATGTCTACCTGACTAAACTTAACAAAAAAAGGTGATACAAATGAACGACCATTTTGTATCTATATATTTAAAATAGCTAGGATAGATAAGTTATAGTCTCTTAATTCAATGAATGGAAAGATTTGTTCTAACAGTGTAAACAGGATATCATGTCTGTATCTTGAACAAGGAATAACTACTAAGACAATATGCAATGTATTAATTATTGAAACTTCCTACTGATTGGATTTGAAACTGCCTCCTTGCTATTTGTTTCTCAATAAAATTATGGGAAAAAATAAGCTTAGCACTGGTAGCAGCTCTTGTTTCTTTCAGCTCAGGGTGTGATTACTAGCACTTTGACTTTTCTATCTGGCAATTCGAAGAAAAAGGCGAGAGAAAGAATAAAAAAATTAAGGTTTCTTGAAAGCAAGTAGTACTATTCCATCATGTCCCATCTTACATGACTATATCTGTAAATGTGAGCAACAAATTTGATGATAGAACTAGATAACATATCAATCATTTTTAATCAGCTATTTTTGTTTTGAAAATCTGTAACATATTTATTGTATGTTACCTTGTTTTGGTCTTTGTTCCTGATTTTTGTTTTTGCCTTTTTTTTTTTAACTCTTCAAAATAAAATTGTAACAAAAAGCTCGAAAAAAAATGCAATACCTAAAATTATTTGACAGGTCCTCATAGTTTCACTCTTTCCAATGAGCTTCTCTTTTAAATCCTGTCCTCTCAGCTGGACTCATCCCCATATATCCTTGTGCACATGGATATAATAAGTTGCTCTCCTACTGCACAGGAGGAAATGTTATCTACAAGGGTTATGAAGTTCTCACTGTCTTTAAAGAGCATTTATCTTTCTGCATTTCACAAGACATGAGTCACTATCCTTGTTATTATTTCTGAGCCATGTGAGTGCCAGAAACTCTTGGATGAAGTAATTATGTTGAATCACATGGCAGTACTAAAGAGAACTAATTACAGATCAATTAAATTTAATACTTGAATAGAATTATAATTTAATTATTTCAATAACAAATGTCAGTTAAATATGGGATTTTTTACTGAAAACAATTGAGTAAGTATTACTTTCTAAAAATCAATAGTTTCTAAAAATAAGAAGATCCCATTGTGTTTCAGCCTTCTGAGGGTTAGTAATTGGAAGACTATGATTTTATGAGAAATGGAAGAGTCCCATAATTGGCAATGGGCAAAGGACCTGGTTTGATTGTGCCAAACTTACCTGTGTGTTTTTTGCACACAGTTGAACTTTATTTTTAAAATGATCTTAAACAATACCATTAAAATTTAACCTGATGTGAAGTATACACTAGTTTCTAATAATACTCCTGACATTAGAGGCTAATAAGTTCAAATAAATAAATTCTGAAGCTGTGTCCACGTACCAAAGAAAATAGAAACTCATCTTTTTTTTTCAGTATTCCATTTTTTATATCTTTTGTTTCTACACTGTAATTGATCATTTTTACAATAATGCTTCAAGTAACAAGTTGGTCACCAACGCTATGTATGGAATTATAAGTGTTACAACTTGTCGGAAAATGGTAATCAGGGGGGCTAGAGAAATGGCTGGGTGGAATAAGCACTTCCCTGGCAAGCATCAGGGCCTGAGTCAAATCCCTGGTTCTGAAAAAAAAAAAAAAAAAAAAAAAATGATGATCAGGTTCCACTTTAAAAACCTATTGATCAGCCGGGCGTGGTGGCACATGCCTGTAATCTCAGCACTTGGGAGGCTGAGGTAGGAGGATTGTTGTGAGTTTGTGACCAGCCTAAGCTGCAAAGTGAGCTTAAGGCCAGCTTGAACTGCATGGTGAGACCCTGTCTCAAACACACACACACACACACACACACACAAAAAAAAAAAAAAACAACCTATTGATCAAAACTTTACTAGAAAGAACAAAATATGATTATTTCTAGCCTATCACATCCAATTAGGGCATAATCAGTTGATGATAGAGTTACTTGATTCTCGGCTCATCATTGAAGTGGCACACTGTGGGACCTGCATTCAAATCTCTTTGTCTTTATATCACTAGACCCTCTTGTTGCCTCTACACTAATTAATGAGAATGAAGAAAAATCTTCAGAATTTTGATTTCTCAAATTTATATTGAATGCTTGCCAAAGAAAGAGGACTTTTGAATTGGATAAAAATAAAGTTCCGTCAGATAGACGCCGAGCCATGTGAACGTTAGAGCTCCTTCTGTGCAAGAAAGCTCATTTGCACCTGTGGGAAGAAATCACATTCTTCCTCGGACAACCCTAACGGTTACAGGGGAAATGGAAACTCTTTCTTCGTTGCTTCGGCTGGTGCTGATTGCCTGAGCTCCCCCCGGTTGTCACACCACCATGATGGTTGGTTCTGACGTCCGTATGACCCTGACTGTCTTCATCACTAGCCCATCAGCTCCTGTCATCTCCAACACTGTTTCCACTCTAAAATGTGAGACTGGCTTAACAGTGGGCTCTTTATTATTTCCTCTCATGACTCTACACTTAAAAAAATGTAAGAGCGTTTCCTCCAATTTTCTTTATTATTGGGAAGATTTTTATTTTTCCTTATTCATAGTAGACATTTTGGCTGACTATAGCTCTAAGATAATATTCTATTATATAACTATAATATTAAAAAACAAAAGAATATTTATGAGAAGAGTTTGGATTATTGATTTCTAAATATCTATGCCACTGGAACTAAAAGATATAGAGAGAACAACTACAAACAAGACAATTATTGTTTTTGATATTGAATTTACATTTTGAGGAAAAAGTTAACATTTATAAGATAATCATTCCATTGATCAATTACAATTGTGGTAATTGAGATATATATAGAAAGAAAACTGATCAAATCTGGAGGGTCACACTGGAGAATAAATCATATGTACCCTTATAAAATATTTGAAAGTTCCACACATACATTAACTTACACATGTGCTAAAGTTCGCCTAGAGAGAAAGTATATTTAGTTGCACTAAGTGAACTAAACAAAGAGCAGAGTTTTATTTTTAAATTTTGCCTTTCTAATCATAAATTTACACTAACATAAACAAAAACCAAGAAATAGAACTGACCAAGTAAGGATATTCAACATTTTTACAGTTTTGCTCTTCATTAGAATAATAGGAGTCACCAATAATTTTGAAAGCTATTTTTTTAAAAGAAATAAGCTCATATAATGTGCTAGTATTAGATTTCCATTATTCTGAATATTTTTCTCTTTCCACCTTTGCTCTTTCTTTCTCCCTCTTTCTCTCTGTCACTGTACAGCTCCATTTACTTCAACCAACAACAACATAGGGAAGTAGCATAGCTTTTCTCATTGCCAGCAAACAAACAGAAACTGAGATTTTAATTTTCTTAAGACTGCCAAATTCATTGGAAGTTCATGCTGAAATTCGTGTGCAGTTTCCTTTGTTAAAAAGCCTATGGTCTGGCCGGGTGTGGTGGCGCATGCCTGTTATCCCAGCACTTGGGAGGCTGAGGCAGGAGGATTGTTGTGAGTTTGAGACCAGCCTGAACTACAAAGTGAGCTTGAGGCCAGCCTGAACTGCATAGTGAGACCCTGTCTCAAAAAAAAAAAAAAGAAAAAAAAAAGCCTATGGTCTTCATAGGCCAGTTGTATTTTCATTAATGTTTATGAATATTTTACCTTGGACTTGGGATTACTTTAGCCAAGGAGGAAAGAAAGTTGAATTTGACATATGCCTTGACTAACATGTGATGTAATTTCCGGAGGCAATGCAGAAAAATAACTTCCTATGAGAGAAAGAATGGTACTACCCAAATGTTTGTCTTAGAAGTCGTCATCATTAAATTGTGTCTCAAAGAAAAGTCAGTTCTTCCACTAGCAATTAGTTGAATGTGATAGGATATAGAGTTAGTAGTAACACATAGTATAAAGTATAATTTGTGAATTTTTTGTAACTCAATTATTTTGCTGAATTCATGTACCTACAATATTCAAATAACAATGAAATATCCACTTCTGGAAAATACTAAACAAAAAAGGGGATACAAATGATGGCCCATTTTGTATCAGTATATACCAAATAAGATAGATATACAACTACTTTCTCTTAATTCAATAAGAAGAAAGGTTTGTACTAATAGTGTTTGGAAAGGATATCATGTCTGCTTCTTATACTATGAATAACCACTAAGAAGACAACAATGTGTTAATTATTGAAACTGTCCTACTAATCGGTTTTGAAACTGTCTCATTGCTATTTGTTTCTCAATAAAATTAATTAAAAAAAGAAAAAAGGAAAGATTGCATTACATTTTTAGAACAATTTCCACATAAATCATTGTTACTGCATTGTCATCAGTACATAAAACTGATGTTTTTCTTCTTTTAGTTTTCTTTGATTTCTTTCATCAGCATTTTGTAAAATTTTAATATATTAATCCTACACCCAGGTGTAATTTTGAAGATTAAAATACATGTGTGGGGAAAAAAGTAACTCAATTAAATAATACATCCTTAGAATATTTTCTTCAATTTTTAAAAAAAAAATTCATTTATTGATTTGGTCTAAGATCTCACTAAACAGCTTGGACTCGTAGTGATCCTCTTGTCTCAGCGTCTTCAGAGCTGGGATTATAGGCATGCACCACAATGCCTGGTTTTGTTGGCTGGCTCAGTAGGGTGCTGCATGGCATGCAGAATCGGGGATGGAGAATGGGAGATGGTGGATCAAACCTGTGTCCTTGCACTTGTCTGGCAGGCATTTACACTCTGAAATATCCTTTCGGCCCCTATAAAACTATTTTCTGAAAAAAAACATATATTTACAGAAAATAGAGATGAAGTAGAAAGAAAAAAAAAAGCCAATAGTCTTACAATCAGTAGTGGGATTTCAAATTTTATTTGATTGCCCTTTGTTGTCAGGATGGGGAATAATTTCTGATGTCATGTCATCAACATGAGTTTTAAATATTTCCAGTGTCTTGTTTTAATTGTTTTTTGTTTTTTAAATCTTCTTCCCAACCCTAATTGGAGACATTTCCTCAATCAGGGAGAAATGTGTATTTGTTTTAAGGGAAGAAAATAGATGACTCAAACTAGTCGATTAGACAAACTATTTGCAGTTTTGGCTTTGCTTTTTCTGTCTATTTGTTTATTAAATGACTTTGAGAGAATTTGTTTGACATGAAATCAAAAGAGGTTTGTGGGATTTGTATTATCTATTTCATGCCAATGCATAATGAGCTGCTACTGAGTGAAGTATCAGCTACCTCTGCTGTTGAATAGTCAAAGGATATTTGAGTTTAGTTTACTGTCAGCACAACACACCAACTTAGATGTAATATGTATATTTTGACATTCAAAAGATGTGTTTTCTCTTTCTATTGATAAATGCTGTCATGAGCCAACAAAACTTTTCTTTCTTGTCATGTGTCCTATAAAAGAAATATTTCATATACACCAAAACTTACATGAGGAATTGAAATTATTATTTGTTCCTGTTTGTGCCTGCACCCATATTTAAATAACCGAAGAATTGTTAATGAGCCAGTTATTTACGACGGAAACACTATCTTTCTGTACATGAAGATAGGAGTAGTTGGAATGAGCGAACCTTCGCTGGTGAAGAGGAGATAGGAATTAATTGATGGTGTTCATTGAAATGGGACCTCTCAAATTTCATAGGTTTAACCCTACCTCAAGGTTACTAAGAGGTAATTAAATTTAAATGAGACTGTCAGGGCAGGACCCAATCCAATACACCTGGTGTCTGTCATTCATGAAGTGAAGAGACACCAAAGCTTTCTCTCTGTCCTTGTTCACACACTTAACGCCACTGAGGGCACAGTGGCAAGGTCGGTACCTGCAACTCAGCAAATGAAGTCTCACCAGAAACACACTAAGGGCAGTTGAATCTTAGCTTTCTGCTTCCTTAACTGGGAGAAAATACACTTGTACTATGTAAGCTATGGAGAAGGTGATGTGCTACTGTGGCAAATCTAGCACAGTGAACCAAATCGTAACGAAGCATTTTGGAGGATAAGTGAATGTGAAAAACCTGGTGCTGTGCACATGGAGAGGATAAGCGCACAGGCTCAGACAGGCCTGAGTGTGTCAGCTCAGAACAAGCAAAGTATGTGCAGTGTATTAATCCTACAGAGCTAGTTTTTATGTAACTACAAGAAAACCTACACTTGTGCTACTGCAGACTGACAACTGTTGTGTCCTCTCTAAGTCTACTTTAACAATGCTGTTATCAGAGAATCACTAGGAGCAGACCAGTTCCTAGGTAGATTCAGATCTACTCAACTGTTTTCTATTCAAGTTGCCAAGAAAAGGAGTTACTGACTTTTATAGCATTTTAAGGTAATCACAGGCTGGCAAGACAGCTCAGTGTTCTAAGTGCCTGCTTAGGCAAGGGAAGGCACCAGGGTTCGATCCCTGGTACAGCATGCTGGGATGGTCCCACTGAGGGGTGCGCTGAACCAGCAACCAAGTCTAGGCATGTTGGCACATGCCTGTAATCCCAGCACCAGGGAGACTGAGACGTGAGGATCACTATGAGTCTGAGCTATGAAAGTATCCCTGAACCAAATACATAAAAAAAGGAAAATAAATGGTTATCAGAAAAGCATCAGTCAGTTTATAGCTATTAGTAACAGAATATTTAGAATGATTGATTTGGAAAAGTTAGTCAAATCCCCCTAATTTCCGCTGTCATATTTCAGTCTTTGAGGAAGTGATGTTCTAGAATATCACATATTTATCAACAAATTAAGGAATAATAAATATTACTGCCTAGGGTTTCTGGTGATCAAATAAGAAAACTACATAAAGCTATTAGTATATTACCTGTTATTTTACAAAAATACCATCAATATTTGCTGGAAATCTTTAACAGATGTAAACATACAAGAGTATACATTTTGATGTGTGTAGAGAAGTATTATATTATCTTCTTCTAAACTATTTTATCTGTGTTTATTCTATCATTTTGTAAGAATTTTGCTTAAAAAACTGTAATGTCATTCATTAAAGCAGCAGTCTGAGAACTGAGTAAATGCTAATTTGGAGAAATAACAGGAAAACCCTGAGATGTAGTTGTATGTTTTAAATGTGATTTCAGAAAAAATTCTGTAATCATTAGCAACAAATTTCTGAGTTAATATTAGCAAGTTTAATTGCATTCATAATATGATAAATACAGACTTATTGGGTAATTATGGAAAGTTAAACATTTAAACAAATATTTCTACCCATATGGTATCAAGAATTTCCCCTGAAAGTTTTAACAATTCCAACCATGATAATTTTATGATATATATTTTTTCTCATCTGCCCTTCAATCAGAAACACTGTATTCATTTTGAAAGTGAGAGGTATTTGTATTAATAATGTTTAGACAAGATATTATGTCTGTATCTTGTACTCTGAATAACTACAATGAAGACAACAATCTGCAATGTATTAATTATTGTAACTGTCCTACTAACCTGTTTTGAATCTATCTCATTGCTACTTATTTCTCAATAAAATTAATGAAAAAAAGAAAGTGAGACATATAAGCAAATGTCTTGTCACCAAGTTTGCCATTATTGAATGGCAAGGCTGCGAAGAATATTGCATACTACGTCCAAAGCCCCTTGATTTCTATTTTTTTAAATTCTTAATTTATTTAATTTTTTTTCTTATGGACAACTCTTATTTATTTATTTATTACTTATTTAAGGAAAATAAAAAAAATTTAAAAGCCTGAGAAATGACACAGAATTTCACTAAATAAGATGATGGAAATTCAACAGTGGTTGTTAAATTGCATATTGTTGTCTTTAATTAGTTGTTCAGAATACCAGATATCAGCATGCAAAATTGGTCAAGAAATTAAAGAGAAGACAAGGAAATTTTCATTGTTAACTGTTCCTTTTAATAGACCAGTAGAAATCATCAGTAAGGGATCTTGCTACGCTTTTATCTATATTTTTCATTAAATTTTCATCTGATCTTAGGCGCAAACAAACCAGTGGACAGTGAACAGGTTATAGCTGATTTGCTTTGGAGAAAGCACCGACGAGTCTGTTACTGAGGGCACAACATACAGGTTGGGTCTTCCAACTCTTTCCTTGGTCTATTTCCTTTCCTCCATGAATGCAGCAGCGCCTGTTCCATGACACTCTTGTTCCATGCTTTTCCTTCTTTAGGCTTACTGAACTTGACTGAAGCATGAACCCAAATAAACCTCCTTTAAGGGTGCCAGATATTGTGTCCCAGTGACAAAAACTTGGACATGGATGCTGCTAAAACTGTGGATGTGATGAATGATATACAATATAAAATTATTTTCTCTGTATTTGCATTGTTTTGTTTTTACTTATTATAACGGACAGTGAAATACCAGTAAAGTTTTCAAATTAATTATATCTCTGGAGCTGAGACAGATTATATAACGTTAGTTCTTAGGCTTCTAACTACTAAAAGTTTGAGTGTACTAAATTTCAGTACTATTTGAAAGACATGAATATTTAAATTATCACTGATAACTCTTATTTTTAAAGTATATATGGCTGTTTGAATAATAAGGAGAGTGTCTGTAGCTCAGATAATGTTAATTTGGTAATATCTGAAATTATATGCTAGGCCCAAATACAATGTAAGTGAACTTTCTACCACACCAGCTTTGTAGAGAAAATCTCAGAGTTATTACCCTAACCAAAGATTGGAAAAGCATTTTTAGTAGAAACTTTCCTCTGCTCAGATGGTTATTTTAATGTAATGTCAACGGTTACAGATTTTACAAATGCAGATAATTAAAGCAGATGCTGTCGACATCATTAGATTTAATTCTTTGGTAGTTTGACATAAAGATATTACAAAAATCCTTTTTTTCTAATCAATGAAAGAACATGTAGAAGATGAATTCAGTGTGGTGCTATTTTAGTAGTTTACATGTGATTAACCTTTAAAAGAGAAGACAGTTACTCAACTACTTTCTTTCAAATGAACACACATTCATTTTTAAATTAAAGGAATTTCTTTGTTAGCAATATGAATAGAATATAAATTTTAAATACAATGATTTTCCCTATGACATTCAAAACCCAATAACATTAAAAAGCAGAGCCTGAAAAATACATTTTAAAATAGGAAACCAGAAATGATATTAATAATTTCAAGGTATTAATGAGGCTCCTAGATAAACATATGGTGTCTAGTTAAATGTGACTTACCAAAGACAAAGATTACCTTCTCAGTGTTTATCATGAGATAAATTGTGCCCTTGTAAAATCCCAGAGTCCCTGGCTCTCTGAGCCTCGGATCTCAAAATTGGTGTATTTAGAGATACAGTCTCTCTCAATAGGTCAATAAAATAAGGACATTATGGTGGGCTAATATAGAGCATCACCACGTCTTTATAAAAAGCAGAGATTAGGGCAGAGCACTGGACAGAGGAACACCATATGAAAACCCTGAGAAAAGCCAGCTACCTGTGTTCTAAATTATTATAGCTGTGTCTAGGGCAAGGAAAATGTTTAAGGGTCAAAAAAGGGGTGATTGTGCTCTCAGCTGCCCGCCATGGACTATGTGTCCTGCGCAGTGTCCCTCTCTATGCCATCCTCCTTGGAGTCAGCTGACCATGGACTGAAACCTCTACTATGTGGGAGCCAACTCATCTCCCCACAACTGGCAGGTGCATGTTTACTCAGCAATGAGAAGAGTGACTAAGACATAAGTGAAGAAGAAAAGGCCTTGGGAGGACCCAGTCAGATTGATATCATAGAGAATTCAACATTTTATATTCTCTGCTTAAAATTACCTTTTTTAAAAAGAAAACACAGACAGTATTCAACTATGTTCCTATGTTTAATTTTTAAATAAGTATATCTTCTATTCTATGGAGATAAAGTACAACTTTCTAGGGAATTTCCAACTTCCATATTCTATAGCGTTTAGTCATTGACATGAAGATGGATAAACAACCCCACCTTATATTTATGGATTTCTTTATTATTTTGCTTCTTCATCAAAAACAAATAAAACAGAAAACATTATTTTGTCGTATCTAACAGTTAAGCTTATACACTTTTAGCTTGAAAGCCTCTCAAAGAATTAACAAAGCACACTTGTGAGTATGTCATGATACATCCTGGAGTGCACCTTGGGGACTGTCAGCATTGTTTTCTTCTCAGATTAGTTGCTGCTATGAAGTACGCAGTCTGACCCCACCTTGCCCTTCCACCATGATGTCCTTGCCTTACAGCCAGGTGCCACGGATTGAATTCTCTGAAACTGTGCATTAAATATGTCTCTTCTTGCATTTGTAGGTGTCTGGTATAATATTCACCAATGGCAAAAGCTTACTTACACAAGCTTGTAAACAGATGACACTATTGGTGATAGAAAGAACAGAAGAATGTATAAAGCAAAGTTATTTTTTGTGTTGTTTTGCATTTTTTAGTTTCTTGTTTATTTTTTATTAATTTTATTGTGAATCAAATAAAAATGAGACAGTTTCAAAACAGGTTAATAGGACAGATATAATAATTAATACATTGGATATTGTTGTCTTCATAGTAGTTACTCATAGTGCAAGATGCACACATAACAGCCTGCCCAAATACTAATAGGCCAAATCTTTCTTCTCATTGAATTAAGAGAAAGTAGCTATTTATCTATCCTATTTTGTATATACAGATACAAAATGTTCCTTCATTTGCGTCCCCTTTTTCATTTAGTTTTGTCAGAGATTGATATTCCATTGCCATTTAAATATTGTAGGCACATGAATTCACCAAAATAATCCAATATAGTCTAGTAGCTCATAATAGTAGTGGGTCATCCATAGGACTGGCAATGTCAGAGTTGCTGACTTGAGCTTTTCACAGCTCATCATATTAATATGGCTCCACTTTTTATACCTCATTTTTATACTTTTCTGCTGAATGGTTAAAACCAAGGCAAGACCTATATAATAAGAAGTGCAACTTCTGTATCTGACAAGGTCAGTCAAATCCCCTCAAGATTTACCTTTAAACCCTGTACTGCAGTTTGCAGATCCTTTGTCAGTATCAGCTGTGTGGATGAGTCATGGCCATTTCTTGACCAACTTACTCTCTGTGAAAGCCTGAGAGAATGTTTTCTCTTCATGTGACTCTCCTTGAGAGAGTCTCTATGTTATTATCCAAGAGAATAAACACCGTGTGCATGTCTTTGGTCTCTACTTATATAGCTTAGTAATTTAATCATGGGCAACACACTAATTAATAATGACTTTACTGATTCTTGTCACCTCACAAAGGTCCCTACTGTAAACATCAAAGCCAATTAAATTTATTTCATCTTTAATAAGTCACAGCAAAGATTCAATTTCAAACCATAAGTCCCTACAGAACATACTCAAAAGTTATACAAACCATATTTTTCAAAGACTATACCATGGTGCAATGTTGAAAAGAATACCTTAAATATTTTTTACAAATAATGCATTGAAGCACACATTTACTCATGTTGCATAATAGATCCTAAAAATGTTAAGTTTAGAAGAATATGGTATTGCATCCAGTAAAAGAATACTTGATGGTATTGAGTGCCAAAATGTTATGGCTGACTCTCAGCACAGTTGCTTAACCTAAAACACTATGTAGTTCACTTAATAAAGAAAAATGAAACTGTTAAGCCAGAGAGGAAAACGTGGACAAAATCTCAGAATATCTAATATATTTTGAAATTATCAGAGAAATTTTAAAGAAACTAAGGAATCAAAGTCACTGAATACAGAACAGAAAAAAAATGATTCAAAAGATAATTCAAACTTGATTTTGAATAAAATAGCCTTAATTTTATTGTTATATCAAGAGATAAGTCTTACATAATAGTGCAGAAACATAACCAGCTATTATTAGGCATATTTCTAACAATGTTAAACATATTAAAATTTCCATTATTACTGGATATTAATTATTTCTAATACTTTTTTTTTTAACAACATGTTCTTTGAAATTTAGAATTCTAAGTCTCATAATTCTAGGTCTGCTGTTGTTAGTGCTAAAGGACTTACCTGGCAGATTTATGTGAAATCAATTAGTGGATTTATTGAACTTTAAAATAATAAACATTGCAATTATTGGAAAAGCACCTGTGAATAGGTACTTAATAAATATTTGCAATTATTAACATTATCATGGGAGCTATATAAATAATCTCATTTTCTTTGTGACCCCTGAGGAATTAAGTTGTCTAAATAATATTAATAAAGTGCTCTAGAAGAAATTGAACACAGTGATTTTTTTTTTAATTAAAAAGATGTAGCTTGAAAGCATTTCCACTTTCTCTGGAATAGCTTTGCAGCTAAGCAGTTTATTTTCTGTTTCATAGTCCCATTCTTTTTTTTTTTTTTTTTTTTTGGTGGAACTGGGTATTGAACTCAGGCCCTTGCACTTGCCAGGGTAGCACGTATTCCACTGAACCATCTCCCCAGTCCCTTCATAGTGCCTTTTGCATTTGTATATTTCAAGATTTTTATTCATTAGACCATAAGTGTAATGTAGTCATTTTTGTAGAGGTGCTATACAAACAGTAGTTTCTTATCATTGCACATGTATACTGCCTTCAAGTTTTATTATTAGTATACTGACTCAATGAATAGATTTGTGTGTGTGTGTGTGTGTGTGTGTGTGTGTGTGTGACTCACTCGGAAAATGTACAACAATGTTATTATTGTCAAAGACATGGATATTTATATTTCAAAGATATAAATATCTAGTTAACTCTACAGATGCTGCCTACTTCCTAACAATTTTTTATTTTTCAGAACCGGGGATTGAACTCAGATTGAGCTTGCCAAGGAAGCACTTATTCTACTGAGCCATGTCCCTGATGCCTCTAACAAATTTCCATCAAGGGTTATACTCTTAGGAGAAGTGCATTAAGCTCTTCCCATGCACCCTCGTTTAGATACTGAGTCTTGCATTATCTTGTAGAACACAATGTGAACATTCACCAAAATTTATCCTGCTTGTTATGTGGCTTATGTTCTCCTTACCCAAACACATTTATTAATATTATACAAAGTAATATAAAAATCATAATACCCTTCCCTTCCTTTTATATGCTCTTTCTCTTTGGGAAAATTGATCTATTTTTATTTTAATATGAATAAAAATAATTTATAAGACATTAGAATTAAGATGATAGAAATTCAACAATGATTTTTGTATTCCACATTGTTGTTTTCAAAGTAGTTGCTCAGATTACCAGATATTTGAGTGTAAAACTGGTCATAATAAATTTTAAGTATTTACTGCTCCTTCAAAAAAACTAATTGAAATTGGTAGTACAAGCTGGGTGTGGTGGTACGTGTCTCTGGTCCCAGCATTCAGGAGTCTGAGGCAGGAAGATCCTTGTGAGTCCAAAACCAGACTGGGCTACAAAGTGAGCTCAAAGCCAGTCTGAGCTGCATAATGAAACCTCAAATGAAAAAGAAAACAAAAAACACAAAAGTTAAAAGAAAGAAATTAGTAGTACAATCATCCTAGCCATTCTATTTCATACATACATGTTATTTTACCTATTCCTTTTCTATCTTTTCCCTCCTAATTTTTTTGTCTTGAGCGATTTCTCTCTCTCTCTCTATCTCTCCCTTCCTCTCTCTCTACCTCTTTCTCTCTCTCTCTCTCTCTCTCTCTCTCTCTCTCTCTCTCTCATATATATATCCCTTCAGATTTTCCTCTTTGAGTTTCTTATATTAGGATGGCAATACAATGTGTCCACAAGCAGGTCTGATCTGATCAACTTAAGTGATTTGCACCCTTTCAGTTTCACTATGCTGCTGGTTCCCAGGTCACACTTTGGAAAGCCACTCTGTCTTAAAAATATTTTCTGGATTTGATCTGCAGTGTGCTTCTGCATGACATGGTGTCCTAAATTTAACCACCTGCTCAGGTTTTCATCTCACTTTTGCTTTGTTTAACTAAAGTGTAGTTAAATTCTTAGTCCTGATACAAGGCATATAGCCCCTTTATGCATGTGCTCATCTCACTTAATGCATATGTTTTTATTCAAGAAGCAGTTCTGATAAAAAGTTGAAATATTATTCATATTTATATGTTCTTATAATCCGATATGAATTGCCAGTGATTCATTCTTTTATATTTGCTTGTGGTTACTGTGTCCTAGCTAGCTTTCAAAATTCAATCACTGCTCACTTATTTATAGTTTCTATTCATTGCTAGTTCATAAAATATCTTTGTATTATTTTCTTATACAGGTTAATTAAGAACTGTGATGTAAGCCAGTTGTGGTAGTGCACACTGGTAATCCCAGCACTTGGGAGGCTGAGGCAGGTGGATAGTTGTGAGTTTCAGAACAGGCCAGGATACAAAATGAGCTCAAGGGTAGTCAGAGCTGCACAGTGAGACTCTTTCTCTCTCAAAAAAAAAGAAAGGGAAAAGAAATAAATAAAAGGGTAAATAATGACAGACAATTCAGAGTATTATTTATAAAGTGCTTTTTGCTACTTTAGAAATTTACATATTTTTTTACAAAAGTTCAGATAAAGAAAAAACAAAACCTGAAATCAACAATTAGTTTTAAATTATCTCCAGGGGCCAGCAAGGTATCTCAGCAAACTAAGTATCTGATGAGTCAAGCATAGGAACCAGACTTCAAACACTGGCCTCACATGCAGCACTGGGCCACCCTTGGTTGACTGAGCCAGGCACTGATACTGTGTTGTAGTACATACCTATAATTCCAGTGCACGGGAGGCTGTAAACAGAAGGATCACTACAAGTCTGAGCTGTGTAGTGAGACCCTGTACCAAATATATAAATGAAAAATAAATAAATAACTTGTCTGCCAATCTTAAAAATCTTCCAAATTACTGGGCACATAGCTTTAGAACAGAAAAATATTAGACGGGTTGTAATATTTTTTAAATACTACTTGTATTATAACTGTTCTCATAAATAATCGATAGCTTTGCCTTATTTCAGATATGTAACTTGTTTACCTGATTTGAGGCCCTCTAAAACTTGAAATAATATTCATGCAATAATTTCCCAAGTACAAACACCAATTAAATTTTTTTGAGGGTATAAGTTCTTTATTTTATTTTATTTTTTTAATTGACATAATATCTTGTCCAACCACTATTAGTGCAAGTCTTGCTTCTCATAGAATTATGCATAAGCACAGCATGTTTATCCTAACTGTACTGTTTATACATACGCATCTTGATTCTTCCTGTGTATACCCTTATTTTTGTTGTTGTTGTTGAGACCTTTCAAAGATGGGCACTCTATTGTCATTAAGCCAATTTAGATGCCAGAACTCTGCAACAAAATCTAAACAGTCCAGCAGTCCACAATAATAGCGAGTTATCTGAAAAAGGTGTTGATTGTAGTCATTTACAGCTCAACTTATTATTATGGTCCCACATTATATACCTCATTTTTATACTTTTCTGCTACATGGTGAAGACTGATATAGAGCAAGACCTATATACTAAAAGATGTAGCTTTTGTTTCTGTTGAGGTCAGTGATGTCTGCACAGGGTTTATCTTGTAATCTTGTACCTTACCCTGTAGATCCTTTGTCAGTGTCATCCATGTGGATGAGTCACAGCCAGTGCTTGACCAGTTTGCTCTCTATGAGAGCCTGAGAGAAAGATTTATCTCCATATGACTCTCCCCAGGCACACTAGAGAACTTCTATCTCTTTCCTCTGTGGCTCCATAATCTCCTTGGTCAGAAAATTTGGGGCAAAACTGAGTTTTATGATGTTAGAATACAGGATCTCTTATGTCTTGAGTCTTCGCTAACCTTGAAAGGCTAGGGCCAAAATGTTGGCTGGCCTTCAGGGCTCTTCTGTTTCTTCAGTTTTGATCTGTGAATTTAGGATGTTAACCATCCAGAAGAAAAGCTGTTTAGTACCCTGCAGCATATGCTGTTCAGATCTCCCCAACTACCTAGCTCAATTCTTTTCATTTGTTCTTGTACATTTGTATTTGTATGTCTTCTTTTGACTTCTTATACTAGGGAGACTATATGATATTAGCACATGTGTGTCTGATTTATTTCACTTATGAGTATATGTTAAAGTGGCATCCACTTCAATATAAATGCTTCAAGTTTATCATTCTTTATAGCTGAATAATACTCCAATATATAGAAATATCACATCTTTTCAACCATTCCTCATGTGATGGATATCTTGGTTGTTTCCAAGATTTTGCTATTACAAATTGTGATGCTATAAATATAGGTACACATATATCACTATGATATGATGTTTTCAGTTAATCTGGGAAAATTTCCAGTAGGGGGATAGCCAGCTTGAATGGGATTTCCAGTCCTACACTTTTGAGGAGTCTCCACACTGATCTCCATAATGGTTGTACTAGTCTACATTCCCACCAGCAGTGGAGAAGTGTTCCCTTTTCCCCACAACCTCTCCAATATTTGTTGTTGGTTGATTTCCTTATGATAGCCATTCTTTCTGGAGTGAGATGATATCAGTGCTGTTTTTATTTGCATTTCACGAATGGCTAGCAATGTGGAACATTTTTTCTTATATTTGTTCGCTTCTTTAATTTCATCCTCTGAGAAGTGTGTATTCATCTCAGATGCCCATTTCTGAATTAGGTCTTTAAATTTGAGGGCCCTGTTATATCTTAGTTCTTAATATAGTCTAGACAACAGATGTTTGTCTGATTGCTTATCAGTTAGGATTTTTTGAAAATTTGTGGGTTGTCTTTTAACTTTATTGACAATTTCTTTTGATGTGCACAAACTCCTCAAGAAGAATTGATCCTAGTTGTTGATTCTTTCAAGTGTTTCCCATACAAATATATGTTTGTTCATGAACTCTTTACCTACGCCTGTGTCTTCAAGAGTTCCTCCTACTTTCTCTTTCCGAAAACTCAGTGTTTCTGCTTTAGTGTTTAGATCTTTAATCCATTTTGACTTTAAATTAGTGCACGATGATAGAGTTGGGTCAAGTTTTAGTTTTTGGCAGGTAGAAATCCAGGTTTTCCAGTACCATTTGTTAAAGAAACTATCCTTCTTCCAATAGCCTTGTTTGGCCTTTGTCGAAAATCAGATAGCTGAGTGTGTTCGTAGATGTCTCTGCCTTTTATAATCTATTCTACTGATCGTCAGGCTTATTTCGTTGCCAATATCATGTTGATTTTATCACAGTGGCTTTGTAGTATAATTTCAACTTAGGAATTGTGATCCCTCCTGCCTTGTCTTTATTGGCCAAGATTGCCTTTGCTATTCTAGGTCTTTTGTGGTTCCAAATGAATTTTAGAAATGATTTATCTAGGTCTGAGAGGTATGTTGGTGGAAGTTTAATAGGGACTGCATTAAATCTGTACAGAAATTTTGGGAGTATGGCCATCTTCACGATGTTGGTTCTTCCTATCCAGGAACATGGAATATCTTTCCATTTTCTGAAATCCTCTATAATCTCTTTTCTTAGGGTGTTGTAATTTTCTGTGAAAAGATCTTTGATTTCCTTCATTAAGTGAATTACAAGGTATTTCATTTTCCCGGTGCTATTGTAAAAGATATTGTTTCTATTTTATCCTGTTCAGGGTGCTTGTTATCTGTGTAGAGCAATGTTACTGACTTTTGAGTATTGACTTTGCATCCTGCTATGCTACTGAATTTCTGTATCAGTTCTAGTAGTTTCTTGGTGGAATTTTTTGGGTCTTCCAAATAAAGTATCATGTCATCTGCAAATAGTGATAATTTAACTTCTTCTTTACCTATTCTTACTCCTTTTATTTCTCTGTTTTTTCTAACGGCTGGTACTAATAATTCCAAAACTATATTGAATCAGAGGGGTGATAGAGGACATCCGTGTCTTGTACTTCATTGAAGAGTAAAACATTTCAGCTTTTCCCCATTTAGGATTTTATTAGCTTTTGGATTGTCATAGATCACTTTTACAAGTTAAGATAGAGTCCATCTATTCCAATTTTCTATAGGACTTTGAACATGAATGAGTGTTGGATTTTGTCAAAAGCTCTCTCTGCATTGATTGAGATGCTCATGTGGTTTTTAGATATAAGTCTATTAATATTATGTATCACATTTATAGATTTTTGAATATTGAACCATCCTTCATCCTTAGGTTGAATCTTACCTGGTCATGGTATATGATCTTGTTGATGATTTGATATATTCTATTTGGTAGGACTTTTTTGAGAATTTTTGCATCTATGTTCATGAGGGAGATTGGCTTGTAGTTCTCCTTCTTAGTTGTGTTTTTCCCTGGTTTTGGCATTAGTATAATACTTGCCTCCAGAAATGATTTTTGGAGGACTATTTCCTTTCTAATTTCATTGAAGAGTTTGAGGAGTGTAGGGATTATAGCATCTATAAGTTTCTTTTAGAATTCAGCTATGAATCCATCAGGGCCTGGACGTTTCTTTGTCAGTAGGCTTTTTTTCTTATGTTTTGTATTTTGTTGGCTGTCATTGGCTTATTGAGAACTATTACATCTTCTTGGTTCAGTTTTGACAATTTGTACCTTTCAAGGAATCAGTGCATTTCTTCTGTCTTCTAATCTGTGAGCATAATGGTTCTCAAAGTAACTATTAATAATCTTCTGAATTTCTGCTGGGTCTGTGGTGATTTCACCCTTTTCACTCCTTATTGCGTGTACTTGAATTTTTCTTTCCTATTTTGATGAGGATGGCTAGAGGATTATCAACTTTATTTAGTCTTTCAAAAAACCAACTTTTTGATTTGTGAATTCTTTGAACTGGTTTCTTCATCTCAGTTGAATTAATTTATGCTTTAATCTTTATGATTTCTTCCCATCTTTGTGCTCTGGGTTTCGTTTGCTCTTCTTCTTCTAGTTGTTGGAGGTGCAACATTAGGGTGTTTATTTGTTCCCATTCTGTTTTCCTAATGTGTGAGTTCATAGCTATGATTTTCCCTCTAAGTAATGCTTTAATCGCATCTCATACATTCTAGTAAGTTGTGTTTGAATTTTCATTGAATTGTAGATATTGTTGAATTTATTGTTTAATTTCTTCTGTGACCCATTGATTGCTGAGTAGGCTGCTGTTTGATTTCCATAAATTTAGTGGGTTTTTCTCGTTTCTTTTGTCATTTAGTTCCAGTTTCATTGCACTGTGGTCAGATAATATGCATGGGATAATTTGTTTTCTTGCATATACTTACGCATGATCTCTGGACTAATATGTGGTCTATTTTTGGAAATGACCAGTTTGTAGCTGAAAAAAATGTACATTCTGCTGTGGTTGGATGGAACACTCTATATGTCCACGAGGTCCATTTGTTCTAAGCTCTGATTCACTTCTGCTACTTCCTTGCTAACTTTTTGTCTGGTTGATCTATCTTTTTGAGATAAAAGGATGGTAAGGTCTCCTGTTAAGATTATAGTCTTAGATATTGGGTTTTTCATGTCTATTAAGATCTAGATTGCAAAGTTGGGTGCTTGTGTGTTTGGTGCATAGATATTTATGAGTGTTACCTCTTTCTCTTGAATTTTTCGCCTGATCAATATGTAGTGGCCTTCTTTGTGTCATTTGATCATTCTTGATTTGAAGTTGAGACTGTCTAAGAACAAAATTGCTACTCCTGCTTTTTTCTGAGGTGCTAAGGCATGTAGTATTGTTTTCCATCCTTTGACTTTGAGCCTATGAATGGCCTTTTGAGTGAAGTGTGTTTCTTGTGAGGCGAACGTGATAGCCACTACACTATGGAAACTGTTAAAGTATGTTTCTTGTACACAGCATATTGTTGGATTTTGTTTCCTAATCAACTGTGCCAGTCTATTTATCTTAATTGGTGAGTTGAGTCCATTCACATTGATGGTTATAAGTGAAATGTGTTGACTTATGTTTGCCATGATATTTGCCTGGTGTTGTTTACTGCTTTGTATCCTGTGTTTAATTGTCTGTCTTGTTTATGGGTTCCTTCCGTTCTCATTCCTGGAGTTCTGGTTATTGTGGTCTCTCTAGAACCTCTTTCAGTAGCCTGTGTATGGATGGCTTTGTCATCGTGAAATTCTTTACTTGTTCTTTATTATGGAAGTATTTCACTTCTCCGTCAAACTTGAAAGAGAGTTTTGCAGGGTATAATAGTCTAGGCTGGAATTTGTTTTCATGTAGGACTTGAAGACCTCTGCTCCATGCTCTCCTTGCCTTCATAGTTTGTGTAGAGAAGTATTTTTTTTATGATTTTTCCTTTGAATGGGTTTTCCTTTGAATGTGATCTATTTTTTCTCTCTAGCAGCTTTCTGTATATTACTTTTGTATTGGATTTCAGGGATCTTGACTATTATATGTCTTGTGCTTTTACTTGGATTGAAGTTATTTGGTGTTCTGTATGCTTCTGTGCACTAAATGCTGGATTGTTTCCTCATATTTGGGAAGTTTCCTGTGGTTACTTCTCCCCAAATTCTTTTTGTCATTTGTATTGCCTCCTTCATTCTCACTGATGCCAATTAGTCTCACATTGTTCATCCTGGCATTATCTTGCAGGTGATGGATTATTTTTTCCTGCATTCTTGTTGTTTTTAAGAGATCCTTTCTCACCTTTTCACTAGCTGCACCAGTGTTTTCAAGATCTGAAACTCTGTCTTCGTTTTCACTCAAACAGTTGTATAGACTCATGATTGATATTTTCAGTGCTTGTATATCTCTTTGACTCTGTTTCATACATTCTATTTCTTTTCTATATTGCTCATTCAAGGAATCTTTCATTTTTCTGATCTCCTGTATTTTTTCATCCATGTCCTCTTTAGAGGTCTTTATTAATTCTTTATCTGCAGAATTTCTTCTAAGTTGGCTTTCCTCTGTATATTTCCAGAATTGTTTCTGTATTTCAGATGCTATGATTTCAAAGAATTCTTTTTTGATTTCAGACCTTATTTCTGCTTTGAGTTCCTCATGATCTTTCTGCTATTGTTTCTTTGCTTCTGATGGTGTTAATTCATATGCTTCAGCTGGAATAGTGCTCTCTGTACTCATTCTGGGTGAGCATTGGTTTTCCCCTAGATATTTCTGGATTTGATTCTTTATTTCAGATGCTATGTATTCAAATAGTTTTTTTTTTTTTTTTTTTTTTTTTTTTTTTTTTTTTTTTTTTTTTTTTTTTTTTTATTACAGGGCTTAATTCTCATTTGAGTTCCTCTATACCTTTCTGCTGTTGTTCCCTTGCTTCCATGTCTGTTAATTCATTCATTTCAACTGAGCTAGTTTCCTCTGCACTTACTGGTGGACTTGAGGTGGGAGATTGCATTTTTCTTCTTTTCTTTGTCATTTTGTATAGCACTGACCTCTGACCTTTGGTGTGGAGCTTTGATGCAGCTATAACCTTAGCACATAATGAGATTCGGTTGCCAATCTATTAAGTGTGAGATTATCCAGTTATGCCTGGCCTGGATCTAGCTGTTGTGTTCAGTTCCTTGTTGCTGCAGCTCCTGTGCTTCCCCTCTTTGGTTCCCTGGTCAAGCGAGTATGAACTGGGATATAGAGCGAGTAATGAAAATTCCCACTACCTTGGCTGGCTTTGGGGAGGGTAGGAGGAAAGTTGCCTGATTTGACCCTTTTATGTCAGGCAGGTTGTCCTCTAGGTAGGCGGGCCTGGGCTTTGGTGAGTCTGTGCCTGAGCAGCGCTGCGTCTGGGGCCATGGGGTGGAAATGGGAATCCCTGGGAAATGTCCCTCTGGTGTAGTGGACCTGGATTTCTCATTCCCTGGCCGAGCTGCACTGGGTCTGTGGCCCTGGGTTGGAACCGGGGACTGCTGGGAAAGGGGATCTCTGGGTAAGGTCCCTCCAGAGTGGCAGGCCTGGAGCTTTCAATCACAGCCCAAGCAGCGCTGGGTCTACCAACTTAATTTTTCCAGTTCTTGAGATTGCCACAGAATTTTACACTTGTATTATTTAGTTTATCATTCACTTTGGAATTTCTTTTGTTCTCATTTCCTTCTTAGAGTCCTTGACTCTGATCCCCTTCTCAGGTTCCATATTTATTTTTCCTAGTACTCACCACTGGAAGATTAGAATGTTCATCTTAACCCGACTCAGATGATTTTCTGAACCCAGCCTGCTTGCAGAAGGAATTCCATATATGACCTTAAGATCCAAGCTTTGGTTGCACAATATCAGCACGACAATTATACCCTCTGCAGGCTGTCTTCATTGTATATTTTATCAGTTCAAAGTATAATTCACAACATTATAAGACATATTTAAAGCATAATATAATAGGGCAAAATAGTGTGATGTCCAAAATAGTGTGATGTCCAAAAACAAATAAATGAATTTTAAGAAACGTATCACCTTCCCTGAGCTCTTTTTGTCGTTTTTCTTTTTTTTTTAACATAGCAATATCTTTTATCTGAGATAGAACCAAGACTTTTTCATCTCTAATACCTTTAGGCATGTCTTAAATGTATAATAAATACATTAAACTCATGTATAGTATCTTTATATTTTAGAAGTATATAAACATTTTCACTTACTTGCATACCAAAAGTAATTTATAAATACATTCCAAATAATAATTCTTCCAGAAGGTTAGATTCTTTTAGGGTTAATTTATAAAATCTATACCAATAAAGTGATGGTTTGCAGAGGTACTAAGAAAAGAAATAATTAAATTTTAAAAGAGAAAGTACGTCCTGATTTTCTGCAATGACTTGGGCTATGCCATTTCAAAATTAGAGTGCACATCTCAGATTAATTTGGATCAATTAAGACAGTAGGTGAATGATACAAGTGATGTCCAGGAAGGCAAGCCTTGAACTAACTAATAGATGACAAGAATCCTTAACAAGTTGGCAAAAAGACACATAGTTGGAAACAATCAAGTTTAAAATTAAAATATTATCAGAATGAAATGAGATAAGACTAAACTAATAGAATTGAGTGAAGCAGCAAGTAATGGAGAGTCTCTGGAGTAAATATATGAATAATGTAAAGAGATAGCAAAAATGATCAAAGAACACACCTATAAAATAAAACAAAGAGGAAAGACATTTCCCTAAATTTATAATAGTGTATAATATACTATACCCTGTTACCCTTTCTCTTAATTTAAGAGACCTATCACTATAATTAAGATAATTTAGTAAATGATTTTATGTTTCAGTTTTGGAAAAAAGTAACCCCATTTTATAAACTCACTAAAAATATCAACACTATTGACAACACTGACCAGAAGAATATTGTTTTAACCCTAAAGCACCTAGATAAGGATAATACAGTAAGAAAAAA
Organism: Ctenomys sociabilis; assembly: GCA_004027165.1. Taxonomy (NCBI): domain Eukaryota; kingdom Metazoa; phylum Chordata; class Mammalia; order Rodentia; family Ctenomyidae; genus Ctenomys; species Ctenomys sociabilis. The sequence goes on along the minus strand of PVKA01003794.1, from coordinate 32,443 downwards.
ATTTTAATGGTGCTAGCCCATTGAAAATCCCAATCAATACTTATGAATATTACAGTTTCTCCATATCTTTTCCAGAGCATTACTACAGTCATTTTTTTAGTGGTAGTCATCCTAGCAGATAGGAATACATATTTAATTGTGGTTTAAATTTGCATTTCTCCAATGGGTAATGACATGGAGCATTTTAATGATATTTAATGATACTGACATTTAATGATATTGAACAATGAAACAAATGATAAAAGTAACATTTTCAGCTTGGTAGTCTGCAAGTGGTAATTGAAATTTGTGTGTGTCACAAAGTACATTGCAGAAGAAATGGGTGCCACATAAAAGAAAAAAAAAGAAAACTCTTACCTGAAGAATGTTTGATTTCAAATGAGTTCTTAAGATTTGAAAAATTTAGAATATATTATAATACATATTTCAACCTAGAATATCTAGGAGTTACATATCTAGCATATGTAACTCAATGGTTTTTAAAAATCACTCAGGTAAAACTGAACAAACTTTTATTGCTTTCATCTTTCAAAGAAAATATGCAAATGGCTAAAGAATACAGGAAAACAATGCTCAACATCTTTAGCCATCAGAGAAATGCAAATTAAAAACACAATTCAATACACTTCTCTATCTGCTAGGACAGCTGTGATTTAAAAAATTATAATAATTCTTTGGCAAGGATATGGAGAAACAGAAACATTCATAAAATATTGATTGGAATTTAAATAGGAAAGTCCCATTGGAACTCATTTTGGAAGTTTCTCAAGTCAATAAACTATATGGCACATACTTCGCACTCCTTTCTGAAACAGTTGCTGAATTATTTTATGCATTTTCTTTAGTCATACTGACCCTTGTTGCCTCAGTGTCTCCAGTGGATGCAAAACTTTTACTTCTAAAAGTCCTTTTGAATTTGGGAAGAGTCAGAAGTCACCCTGTTTCAGATCTGGTGAGTAGGGTGGATCAAGACATGCTTTATGCTATGAACCTGTATTTGTCACAAGATATTCATCAGGGATATTCACAATATTGTTTTCATTTATGAATTTTCAGCCTCCCCAGCATTGGGATTACATGTCTGTGCCCCCATGTCTGGATTGTGTGGTTCAGTGTGCCCGGCGGTGGCGCCAGAGTGTCATGCAGTACCAGGGATTGGGACCTGGTCCCTGCACTTGCCTAAGCAGGTGCTTAGTCCACTGAGCTATCTATCCAACTCTATGCACAATAATTTTGATCATAACTTGTAAAAACACTAACAAAACAAACAAAGAATGGCTTCACAATTGGCACGAATAATGGAACAAGTATCTTTGGAGTGAGGGGAAATACTTTGAGGGAGATTAGTGGCAATGTGTCTTTTACTGTAATATATTTTAAAAATTTTATACATTTACTATGTGGGTTTTTTCCTGTATTTTAGGGAAGGGTCTACAGGTGTTCAGTGTCTAACTACTAGATCAGGCTCCTAGTGATCCACCTGTTTACAGCCTCCGAAGCACTGGGATTACAGGTGTGCCACCAAGACCAGTCTCAGTCACCCTGTCAGAGCATCCTGGGGCCAGGGCCAGCAAGGCAGGCCCAGGGATGCAACCTCTGCTCCCTGCACTGGCTTGCACGTGCTTTAATCTGCTCAACTATTTGGCCAGCCCTTCATTTACTATGTATTTTGATTACAACTTCTATCCATGCTGCATTCTGAAAGAATTCCTCAACTTTACTGTTTACTCAAGAGCCTTCTCAATTGTTAAACCAATTGAGCTTTTTTTAACCTTTCATTTCTAATTATTTCACGTTATACTTTTCACATTTTCATACATTTTATCTTATTGCTCTTTTTATTTTTATCATAATTTTTTGTTCCATGATCTGATAAATACTATGTTTCTGAGCCTTTGCTTAAAAATTCCTTTTCAGATTGTTAAGTTAAATATTTTATTTTGCTTTAAATTCTCTTTTGTGGGGCTGTTTTCTCTTTCCTTGTTGATCATCTTGAGGTGTTTGTCCTGTTGGACAGTGCTCAGCTTTTATGGAAAGTAATTGTTACTCATGCATTTCTGTGGCTTCCTGCCTCACAGACAGCCGTGGAGTTCCAGATCATGAGAAGCAGGACTTAGAGCTGATTCCCAAGCACTACTCTTTCATTGTAAGTGAGGGTTTCAATTAGTTATTTATTTGAATGATACTAAGTTGACTTTAGAATTCTAATAGTTTTTTATACTTTCACCAAACGGGTTAAGACCTACTCATGCATTCCCAGTAATGAGGTGCAGAGCGCCTTCATGAGACAAAAAAAGCCAAGATGCATTGCTGCTTGGATCCTTTACAAAAAAAGCAGGACACAAAGATGAACAATTCTGCCAAAAAGCACTGGCATCCAGAGTGTAAATATTATTTTCTGCTTGAATGCTTTATTTCCACTCAGTCTAAAGGCCAACAAAACAAAAGACTATCTGCTTACAAACATTTATATTCAGATATTAATCATTTTGCACTTGCTCCACATTGACCTAAGGGTACAGTTTTGGATTTGTTGTAGTTTCCTTTTGATTATTTTACTTGCCAAAAATAGACAGTGTAAAAACTAAAGGTCTCCTGTGAAATACTTACATAGTTTTTGCCTGTCAGAAGAAAAGAAAGAAAATGTACACAGTTAAATGCTGGATCATGCAGTATAAAATTCCAATCTTTTATTGTTCAAGTCAAAAGTTAAAAGATCTAGGAGGTATTGAACAGTCACATAATATATTCAGAAAAATAAACCTGTGAACAGTTGCCAATTTAAATTTCACAATACATTTCTGAGCAGGTAAAGTTCACATTCCCTACCTTGTAACTTAAAGTGCAGGAAGAAAAATCTTTGGGGAAAAATGGTTGGAAGACAGAAGATAATGCTTACATTTTAATTTTATCATCAATAGTCAAGCCAAATTTATAGAAGAAAATAAGGTACTTAATCTCAACAATGAATATGGAACTAGAACTACATAAAAGGTGTGATAAGAGTACTTTGACATACATGGGGGAAAAAACCATTCATGTTTAAATAATTCAAAAAAAGAAAACTGTTTCAGAAAATTCCTCAAAATTCTAGGCTATCTGTCACTACCAATAACTACTTAGATAGTTCAGTAGTAAAACTACAATGATGAGGAGATGAAAGAAAGGAATATTGTCAAGGCTACAAGATGTGGAAATGCATTAAAATTAAAATATTTATACCATTTTTAGGGTTGTGTGAGTAAACAGAAAGATTCTACCAGCAAAGGCAACTACTGCTTGACACCTGAAGTCAGCAACTGCACCTCTTGTTGCTACTTCTGAGGTGACATAGAACAATGTTTAAAATAGGCTAAAGTTCTAAAGGCATAAACATGCTCAATGTTCATGCATGTGTATTCCATTTAAAAGACAGAATAGTGCTTCCAACTTAATAGGCATACATATACCAAACTCTTTTCAATTTAAAATTAATCATAGGTAGAATTTTAAGTATTATTGTATTTACAGTTTAAAATTTTATTACATAGGTTTGTATCATTGAAATGTATAACACTTCAACAACTTTTGAAACTGCTGAAATAGGATATGACTATCCATTTTTTTGTTTCAGTACCAAGGATTGAACTAGGGACCTTGCACTTGCCAGGCAGGCATTTATGTCACTGAGCTATCTTCCTGACCCATGATGATACACTCTATAAATTTTTTCCTTTCAACATTATGTCTCATTTTCTTCCATGTTATTGAAGGCAGCATTAATTACTCCTTCTGATAGAGGGTTTTTGAATGACTACCATTCTTTATCCATTTTGCCCTTGGTAGTTATTTGTGGTTTTCCAACCACTTGAAGGGTTGAATGTTTTTGTCTATGGCTTTGAGTACATGAATATAGGAACTACTGTTGTATACATCTTAGGCTGCTCTGTAAGAGGTATTGTTCGCATGTGCACATTTGTTAGATAATGTCAAATTGTGCCAGCACTTACGCTGGCACCAAGGTATAGTCACATCTGTATATGACTAATAAATTATCTCAGTGATCTACATGTTTCATAAGAGGAACAAACATAGCTTTGCATTTGGAATAAGAAGTGCAAGAACAATTTTTATATGGAGTAAAAATGAACAGAAATAAAGTTTTAGTGGGAACACTAGAGAGGGCAAGGTTGATGCACTTCCTGTGGCTGGACAGAACTGTGGAGGCAGGCCAGAGTCAGAAGGATAAATAGCTGTCTGTTGATTGACTGACTGATTATTGTTTTGTGTACTTGACACCAGTTAAAGAACTGCTGCAAGACTGTGCATGGTGGCATGTGCCTGTAATCCCCTCTCTTTGGAGGTTGAAAATAGGATGATCACTAATGAGTCCGATCTACATAGTGACACCCTGTACTAAATTACAAAAAAAGAAAAAAAAAAAAAAAAAAGGCTGGCCAAATTGTTCAGCGAATTAAAGAGTCTGCAAACAGGCTCAGGGGAATTCCATCCCAGAGTCTGCCATGCTTGCCCTGTCCCCGGGGTGCACTGAGAAGGCAATTGAGACCAGGCCTGGTGGCATGTGACTGTAATTCCCGCTCTTAGGTAGCTATAAACAGGTGGATCACTGTAAGTACAATCTAGGAGTGAGACCCTGAAAAGTGAATGAGTGCTGCAAGGAGCTCATTAGCAAAGGAAAGAGTAAGCAATTGAACAGATTTTGTAGTTGTTTCTGTTTTTCCTTCCCAGGGCTACAATTTAGGTTGCGTTTCTCATATGTTTAAACTTTGCTTAAATTATTGAAGCACAGTATTATTTCATATTGTCATCAAACTCTCGGTTTTGTATGGTTAGGTGAACAGAAAGAAAAAATAAGAACAAGAAATAAGGACCCAAATTTTGAAAAATGAGGATACTTTGATAAAGATGTCACTGTGCTTTGGGCTCATTCATACATGAAATCAAGCTAATGGCGTATTTCTCTGGTTCTTTCAACTCCATGTATATGTGTAACTCGTTTGCATGTTGTTCTACAGAACTGTTTTATGAATTTTTTTTTGCTTCAATTTCCTTGCTACATTGATTTTAGTGCCACACATCTGGTTGAATAGGTGTAAATGTTTCCCAAACCTCAATCCTGCCTTTAAAATCTTTTGGCTGTAGGAGTGCAGTGCAAAAAGCAACAGCAAACACTTCGAACAAAACTTGCTACTGTGAAATTACTCTGAATTTGAAAGCATTGAATCCAATTATCTGTGAAGAACTTTCAGTGTTAAAGGATTTATCTTGATACGAAGATTTTCTTTTGACATTTGAAACTACTAACTGTAGTTTTGCAAGCAAGTAAAGAAATTCCACAAAGTTTTTATATTCCTGACTTTCAAAGAAAAATCACTTAAATAATAATCTTACAGAGATAACATTCTTTGTCAGCCTAGCACAGGAAAAAAGAGCACTGGTTCTTTAGATAGGTGTTTAATTTTCAGTTTAATTTAGCTTATTTCCAAAACCTTGAGCACAGTGGAAATAATCATAAGTCTAATTCATATGGTACTCTGACTTCCTTTCTAAGTTAAGTGTGACAGCTTTGCTCTTTGATTACAGTTCTGTATGGTCTACAATGAAATGTTACTGGAACATAAGGGATTAATCATCTATGCACTCATTTAAAATATATTTATAAGCAGTATTGGATATTATGCTGTTAAGATATTTTGTTGGGACAACAGAGAAATACTTTACTGTGATATCAGACTTTTAGAACTTTATTTATATTTTTATTTTTTCTAGAAAAATGTGTATATTTACAAAAGAAATAACTAATATTTATATTGAAAAATAATGTTAGTTTGATGAGAATTGGCAAAAACATATCACAGTAATAAATTCTCATTCCACAAATACCAGGAAGTTTATTTATTTATTTATCTCAATGTATTTGATATAGGGTCTACAGGGACTAAATACATAGATAGACACTTAGTGATTTTCTTGTTTCCAGCCTCCCAAGCTCTGGGATTACAGGTGCATGCCACTGCCCCAACCCCAACACCCTCTCAGTGTGTCCCACAGCAGGCAGGGCCAGTGTGGCATGCTGGGGATAGAACCCCAGCTGCTGCGGAATTTTATCTTTTTATTTTTTATTTTTCTGTATTTTAGGAAAGGGCCTAAAAGGGTTTTCAGGGTCTCACCTCTAGGTCCGACTCTTAGTGATCTTCCTGTTTCCAGCCTCCCAAGTGCTGGGATTACAGGCCTGCAGCACCACTCAGTGTCAATTGCAGTCTCAGCATGCCCTGAGAGGATGAACCAGCGCTGCAGGCACAGGAGTAGATCCCTGGGCCCCTGGGCCAGCTTGCAGCCTCTTTATTTTGCTGAGCTGTTTGGCCAGCCCTTCTGTGGAATTTTAAAGCACAAATTTTGTATTTTTGTTGTCTACTTATGTCCATGTTTATCTGGTAACCCAGGTGTCCCTGTGGCCTCCTACGGCCACCTTACAGCACCGTCTCCTATTTGCAGTAGAATCTTTAGCAGTTTCTCTCAATCTGAAAGACAGATCCACTTACTTAGAGGAGGCCAAAGAACTCATTGACTGAACTTCTACGGAGGGAAGAGTCAGAAACATTCCACCAACAGCACTCACAATGATAGTATCTTACCGTTTGCCAACTATCTCTTCCCGTCTTGGAATGATTATATGCCTCCCACCAAACCCACACCCTGAGATTTTAAATCACAGGATGATAACACCAGGAATTGAGAACCTTGGGACTGATTTTTAGAGGGCAGTGCCATAGAGAAAGGGTTTGTGCCCACACAGAAGCTAGAGAAAGTTGTCTCAGCTTCTCATCACTCGTGGACACTCCTGTGAGCACCACCCATAAGAATGAGGGTCTTCACCAGGTGCTGCTTCTGCCACTGCTCTGATCAAGGGCTTTCCAGTCATTAGAGCTGGGAGAAACAAATTTCTGTGTTGATAAGCCCTCCAGTTTGCTGTATATTGTTATAATTTGGCAGATAATATAAATTCATGCTCCTTTTCTACATAATCATGTGTACTTGATTCTCAAAGTACAAAACACATTAAATTCTAACTAGTCATAGTAGTGATGCAAGCATTAGGACTGTCTGGAGATCACATGTTTTTATTTACATGGGGACATGATATATGAAATTTTATAGATCATAACCAGGATTGATTCTTCTGATCTGATCCCCATCATCCAACATACACCAATATAACAGATACTTGAAAAGGGCCAGTGATATTCAGAAAGCAGGTATAAGACACATGCATAATAAGTTATAACAATTCTGAATCACTCTGGGCCAATATTTTAACATATACCTACCATAGGCATGGGAAATCTTCCTTGATTATTCCTAGACTGTGATACGTAAGATAAATCTTCTATTCTAGTGTGCTTTATGGGCTTTTGCTTCTCTTTGAGAGATGTAATTCTTTTTAAAGAATCGTCCTTTCTCAGGCTGGTGAGATAGCTCAGTTGTCTGAAGCACCTGCTTAGGCAAGCTTGGGCAAGCTCAGGGACCATGGTTCAATCCCTGGCACTGCATGCCCTGCCATCCCGCCCCTGGGCGCATTGAACCACACACACACACACGCGCGCGCGTGCGCACGCACACACAATCATACTTTGTCACTTCTGAAGTTCAAGAGCAAAACTATAACCTCGTTGAACATTATATCACTACAATTAATTCTTTATTAGCTTTGGGCCACCATAGTCAATGTGGTATAGGCCCTGGTTTGTTGGTAGTTCTATTTTCTTAATAGCATAACTCAAAGCAGTTTGACTCCAGTCAGTTCCATGTGCCTCTAAATTTAGTCTATGTTAATTTTCATATTATTCTGGTTTTTTTTCCCAGATAACTTGATTTTTATCAATGTACAATGGGTGTAGTATATGAGAAGAAAAATTGTAACAAGAAAATAAATTTTTCTGGTAACCACTCACATTCTTCCAGAGGTTTTAGCAATCTGTACAGTTGTTCTTCATTTTTATGAACTTCCTGTAAGGTAGATTCAAATTGAAACTTTTGCTTACAAAATTCTTCATTTCTGTCTTTATCATTTCTGTAGATTTAAGAGGTAGTGGCTGTTTTAGCTTATTTGTTTTTCTATTTCCAAAATCTTTATGTATACCATTTTATACTTACTTATAAGTGAGTTAATTATATACTAAGGTAATTTTAAAATTGCAATAACTTTTATTATGTAGTTAAACATTCAGCATTGGCTGTTATGCTAATGACAAACCTTATTTGGAGACTTGTGACATTTAATTTTGACCTACAAATTATGCTCTCTGATTTATTTAGCCTGAAATCTACATATTTCACCTTATGCTTGCTATGTGTTTAGATTTTTGTTGCTGTTACAGTAGCATTTCTCTAATTATTCTGTGTTCTGTACCATTTAAGAAAGACTGATTCAGTGGTAACAAAAAATTCCATATATTTTGTAATTTGAACAACAAAAATGTATCTTGTACTCAACCCACAAGTTCCTTATAGGTCAATATCTCTACCAACCCTGAGGCCTACACTGACAGAGAACACTATGCCAGCGGAACAATTACATAATAAAAGTATTACCAATAAAAACACAATGAAAATCATTCACTATAGAGCCCTGATTTATATGCACTTGAAAACCCCTCCTGCCAACAGGCATGTCTTCCAATGAGCATTGCCGCTCTCCTTTCCTTCTCTTTGATGTCCAAATGCTGAAAGCTCTAGCTTCTGTGAACACAGAGCTGCAGAAGATCTTATTAACAAAGGCATGTTTCTCTGACTTATTACATATTTAATTCATACTTACAAGACTTTGGTCAGCCAAATCACAAGACCCAAAACAACCCTTAAATAAAACATAGCATGAAATGTTATTTGAGCCAAGACAGCAAAAGATCTGAGGACATTTGGTAAGTAGCACTAACATTTACCATACATGCTGTCTGTGATGGCCAGGGATGCAAATAACATGCATAAGATTTTAAAAACTTACCAGAATATTATCAATGCAGATATAGAATTTTTTTCTGTATCTATTTTTGTCCATATCTGCATGACTATTTTTTTATTTTGTGTTTTAGGGAAGAGTCTACAGGGTGATTAGGGTCTCACTATTAAATTGGACTCATAGTTATCCAACTGTTTATAGCCTCCCAAAAGTACAAATTCCAGGTGCATCCCTCCATGTCCAGCCTCAATTACTGTCTTAGTGTGCCCCAGGGGCAGGGCCAGCACGGCAGTCTTGGAGAGCAAACCCCTGGCCCCTGCGCTTACTCCTTTGTTTTAATTTATATTGGAGATATCTAACCAAGTGATATGCTACTCCTTCTCTAAGTATTTCTAGACTGATGGCTGGCAACAGTAAGTATTCAAATGCAGGACTGGGGATATATATGCGCAAACCCGAAAGGATCCATGAATGGCAGGAGGAACAGATGAATGACACTCAGTGCACAGAACCCAAATCATGCAAAGTGCTCTGAGAATTTATCAAGTCAGAACACTACGATGGAATCAGAAAATCCTTTCCGTAAGATATATGTTTTCATGTTGGCATTGAGAGATCCGTATGGTATCGGTACAGTGATAGCTTTAAATACAGGGAAGAAAAATCAAAGACAAAGGAAAAAAAAAAAAAACACTTTTGTTCTAATGGGAATTGAGCTCATGACATTGCACTTGCCAGGCAAGTGCTCCTGCCACTGGGCTATATCTCTGGCCCAATGTTTTGTCTTTAGGAAACTAAAATTTTGCTATGCAGTTCAGGCTGGCCTTGAATTCACTCTGTAGCCCAGGGTGAACACGAACTCCCAATGTTTCTTTCTGCCTCAGCCTCCCAAGTGCTGCTCAATAGCCCTATACCACTATTTGCAACTGAGAAACATTTTAGACATTAGGGAAATACTGAGTGGCTAATTGGACTGCAAAGGTATCAGATTTTAAGGAAGGAAACACTGAAACCTGAAAAGGAACACGACATTGTACACCTACAAGTCCTTGCTTTGTTGTCAGTATTTCAACAAGTTTCATTCTTGCTGAATATTTCTACCACTCAGATCTTAATATCATCCCCTCACTACCACTTACATGTCCACATCAGGCGATTCATGCAACAATAATCAATAATGTTTACGTGCCCAGGTTGTACGGATGATGACTGCTTGCACTTTGATGGTTGCACGTGTTTTCATGTGTTCGTGTTCCATACTACACTGCTTGACAGGAAAACTTAATTCAAAAATCACTGTACATAATTGAAATAAGAATCGAAGCTAATATCAATATTTAAAAGTTTTGTTGAAACAAAGCCACATGAGTTGTTTTTGTTTCGTCTGTGGTTATTTTATTTTTTTTAAATGTCTTTTGTGGTTATTTTTTTAATGCAGTAGCAAATTGATTGAGTTTGTCAGAAGCTACATGGTGCAAAGAGCCTGAAGTATACAAATGTACACATAATGTTTACTTACTTTTGATATACATTTGATAATGTGATCAATATTTTAGTAAATATTTCCACAGTATTTTAATCTTTATTAAAAAAAAAAAAAAAAAAAAAGCTTTTTGAGGCAAGCCAGATAGCTCAGCAGATTAAAGCACTTGTTTGGGCAGACGCAGGGACCAGAGTTCCATCCCTGGCAGGCCCTTCGGTTCCTGTTCCAGGGCAGGCTGAGATGGTGATTGAGACTGGGAGTGGTGGCACTCCCCTGTAATCCTAGCTCTTGGGGCCTGAATACAGGAGGATCACTATGAGTCCAATCTGTGTAGTGAGACCCTAGACCCTCTATTCAATACATAAAGAAAACTTTGGTGGAAATATTTTAACAATTTGGTGGCGCATGCCTGTAATCCCAGCACTCGGGAGGCTGAGGCAGGAGGATGGTTGTGAGTTCGAGACCAGCCTGAGCTACAAAGTGAGCTTAAGGCCAGCCTGAACTGCATAATGAGACCCTGTCTCAAAAAAGACAGAAAAAAAAAAAAAAAAAACAAGGGTAATATAACTTATTATGGATTAGTATTAACAACTACTACCTCATTAACCAGTAAGGGTCTACTGCTGGTCTTATAAATTCTTAGTGAAGATTTCTTTAAGTTTACAGATTCCCATTAAGCAGTCAAAATGTGTAGTTGATAGAAAGCAGGTTAAATATCACAAGACACTAGAACAGTTACTAAAATGTTAGAACAGTTATTGATGAACAGATGTGTGTGTAGACCAGGACTAAGTGCACATATTTTTCTGAAATTGGCTCTAAATTTTCCTGTTACAACAAAATGGTTGAATGATTTTCTGTAGATTTATAGATGAAATGAAGCTCTTGATAATAATACAGAAGAAAGACCATGCTGATTTTTATCTATGATTAATTACAGACAGAGATAACTTAAATATGTAGAAAGAAACAAAACTAATGAATGTTGGGCAGGGAAGTTAGTTCAGCTGTCTAAGTGCCTGCCCAGGAAACTCAAGGACCTGGGATCAATCCCCGGTACCATGTGCCATGCCAGCCCCGGAACCCTGGGTACACCATGCAGGCCACTGATACTGGTCGTTGTGGTGCAAGACCTGATCACAGTGCTGGGAAGGCTGAGGGAGGAAGATCACTAACAGCCTGAGCTGCAGAGTGAAATCCTTTACCAAATACACAAATAAATAGAAAAGATTAAAAATATCTAATGGATTCTAAGGTCAGGTTACTCTGGCTTAAAATCCTGATTCCTTCTACTTCTACTTGTGTAGACTTTGGTCAAATTTGGGAATGTCTGAGGATTGTTTTCTTCATCTATAAAAGAAAATAAAATCTAGTTCATTAGTGCATAATTATATTAAGTAAGATAATGAGAACTTGGGAATGAATATGTACTGAATGTTTCATCATTATTGTTATTCTTTATATTGTGCTATATATACCACTATATATATATATATATATATAAAATAGGAAATTATCTTACTTGGAGCCATCATTGTTGGAAAAGGTTAAAAAATTTGCTTAAGTAAAACAAGATAACATAGCTACAACTCAAAATCACACATCTACTTAGTAGAAATTATTTTAAGTAATGTTACATTATTTGAATTCTTGCTTATTTTATGTATATATTCCTCTTTTACTATTGAATGCTTATCTGTTTTATTAGTTGTGCTATTTTAAACTCTAAATATTTTTCCTTAGTATTCAAACATAAGCATATAATTGTAAATATGAAAGCTGGCATAATTTAATACAGATAAAAGGCACTAAAACTACATTTTTTTGTGTTAGCGATCTAACTTGGGGCCTTTTATTGGTCAAACAGACATTTATGCCACTGAGCTATTTCCATGGTTAAAACTACTCTTTTGTCTTAAGATAGTTTAATTATTTTTCTCCCAATAAAGCCATGGGACATAATAGTTTTTAATGAGTACATACAATAGCAATAACACATCTATTCTTTATATGCAATGGTAAAATGTTCTGTTATAGCTTTAAAAATCAAATTCAATTTAATTCAATTAAAAATAGTCTAAATACAAAGATATGTGGTGTAGTTAACTGATTATAGGTTTTTCTGTGTATTACTTGAAATTAAATTGTGAATCACCAAGCCTCTTTCACTTTACAGTATAGTGAGTTTTAACCTTCAAATCTGTAATGAAAAGAACAGGATTACAATGAAAATCTTATGAACAATTGGGTAAATATTTCAATGTAAAATAATTTATTCTGATAGTAAGTTGATAAAACACATGCATATCAAATGGGAATCTGCTGTCTTTTATAGTGCCAGAAAACTAATTGATTGAAAACATTCAGAAGATTAATTGGCGAATGTTCGTAGTTCATCTTAGAGACATTTAAATATGGTTATTATGGCACTGTTGAACTACATGTCAATTCAGTTTTTAAAAGGAATTAGTAATGGAGGAATCACATTAAAATAATCTCAAACCTCAGCCTAAAATTTTTTGTTCACAGGCTTTAAAAACCATTAATCACAAAATAAACTAGACAAGTTAGGGAACAAAGGAATACTGTTGCATTACACAGGGGCAAAAATAGCTAAATTCTGATTGTTATGATAAATACTGTGGGGATGGGCTGGGAGCAGGGAGGGAGAAAAACAGAGGGCGAGAGGTTGAGATGATACAAGATTCAGAACTGTATTTATATTTTTGTATTAATGAGCCCCTATTTTATTTCAGCTTTACTGTTTTTCTTAGGTGATTTGTGCTTCTGGAACAAAATTTGTAAGTCTCAGAAATTTATATGACATAGAAATCTATTTCTCACAAGTCTGGAGGCTGGGAAGTCCATGGCCAAGGTTCTTGACTGATGTGACTTAATGAAACTCTTTCACTGTGTCCTCACATAGAAGAACACAGAAGTCAAGAAAAAGGGCTCAGGATAGTTTCTTTCAGTCCTCTTATGGAATCTACTACTCCATGGCCATTGCTCCATTGGGATAGGTACTAATAAGCACTAATAATTATGAGGTAATAACCCCCAGCTATCTATCTACAAGCCTTGATGACCTTCCTAAAGGCCTTGTATCTTACTATTACTATATTTGGATCAAGCTTGTACATGAATTTTATACAAAATATATTCCAATCATAGCAGGGTCCTTTCAGAAAAAGAAAACACCTGTTTATTCCTAAAATTTTCAACTATAGCCCCCACTAGACATGATTTTCACATCTTTAATGACAGAACTTTAAGACAAATAAAAAAAGAAGGGTGTGGGTTCACCAACAATGAACACAGCACCAGGCAAGAGCAACTCATTTGGCTAGGGACATAACAGTGCCATAGCCTTATTTCTGTCATGCTTTTATAAGGACAAGGAACAAATGACTTTGAAATTCTGTTTCAATTTAACCATGTCTTGAAAACAATGAGAATAGGCATGTTCTTTTGCTGTATGTTTGAAATGCAGTGGAGCAATATGTATTAAGTAAAAGTATCTACTATTTGTTTGAATTATAAGTTGTTTTTTATACAAATATTCCCTAGAATTGTAACATTCATCTCAAAAGGTGAAGCCTGTGTATAGATTTCATTTGACAGCTAACCAATCGAAAGAAAGGATGCTTTGAAAGATACATGACTTACAATATTTACCAAAGTTTTCATGAAGTAAAGACAGGAAATTTCTATCCAATTAAAGCACATTATGTGACTAAACCAGTGATGACATTCTTCTATCTTCTGCACATTTCAGTTCACATAATTCAGGTTTAGTCTATCAGTACAAAAAGAGTCCTTTATATGGTTCTTATTTAATACAAGTAATACCATAAAATAACTATTAACATTTCATTTTATCTTGGTTGAACACTTACTATGTCCTAGGTCAGGTGAAAAAGTCTCTCTAAATAATTTCTTATACTAGGAATTAAACTTGTGACCTTGCACTTGCCAGGTAGGTGCTTAAGCCACTGAGTTAACTGCCCAGCTTTCTATCCATAATTGCTTAGACCCTGGTGATAAACCAGGAAACCTTTATCTCTGTTGTTGTCATTACCTCATCAGATTGAAAGTTTGTTTCTTTGTTTTATTTAAAGAAAAATTTGGTACTCAAACAGATTAGTTACATTTTTTTTTAATGGCTCTTTGAGACAGGGTCTCACTATGCAGTTCAGGATGGCCTTAAGCTGACTTTGTAGGTCAAGCTGGTCTTGAACTCACAACAATCCTCCTGCCTCAGCCTCCCAAGTGCTGGGATTACAGGCATGTGCCACCATGCCTGGCCTACATTTTTGGTTTTGAGAGAGGTCTTAGTTTATAGTTCAGGCTAACTTTGAACTTACTACATAACCAAGGTTTGCCTCCAACTTATGAAGATCCTCCTTCCTCAGCCTCCCCAGGACTGGGATTAGGTGTTTGTCACCAGCCCCAGCTGCAACTTATTGAAGGCCATAAAAGATAAGCATTGACAATTCGAGTTGTTTGAGAGACATTCAGGGGTATAAAAGGACACATTCTGGTTAGGTCGGGGTAGGTCGTGGGACCTGAAGTTCTGGACTATCTCCGGTTACTGATGACTTCTTCTTCAATACTGTTCTTACTGTCTGCTTGGAAGGGAGGACTTTTACTTTGCCCTATCCTCCTGCCATGATGTTTCTGCCTTGAAGACAGTTAAGCATACACTTAAGTATGCAACAATGTGCCAAAGTAGGATGTCTTTGTTCAAATGCGTATGTCAAACATTTGCTCTGGCAGTGGAAAGAGGCCTAAAACAAGCTTTTAAGGCTAGACATGTGTAAAAATAATGCGAAAATTTGAATGCTACTAACAATATAACATTTGGAATCTAAAGTATAAACACTTGAAATTAGAGAGTAATTTTCCCTATTGTGTGTCTTTCTGTCTTCCTCACTGTTTTCTATCATAGGTAGTATCTTTGTTACTTGTACATAATGTGTATTAAACAATGACCTGTTAATCGAACACTTGAAATTAAAACTTCTATGAGCCACTGTGGTAGGGATTTCTTCCCTTCCCTCTGTTACAAAATTTTTGAGATGTCGTTTTTATTTCATTTTTTAATGCTTCTTTCCTATAGTTACAAGAATGTTTTCCAAACAATAGTAGTTAAAAGAAATACCAGTCATTACCTGCCCAGAAAATTGATGTTTCATGTCTTTTTCTGTAGCAAATGGGAAAGTGACCTCACATGTGAGTGCATACCCCTGACCCATGCAGTTCTACATTGGAAGCTAGAAATTATATCAGGGTCATCTCATTGTTGACAAGCATTGACAAGTTCTGTCTTCTCTGTGAAATTGATGTGCTACCAAGATTCAAAAGCAGTCTGTTGCAAATGTGGACTAAAGATAGACGAAGACAGAAGAATACACAAGAAGACAAAGGAACAGAAGCAGCAATAATATTTTGTGGAAAAGCATTAAAAGTTGCTAAAAACAAAACATTTTATTTCATATGACTCTTTAATATAAATTGATTTCAATAAAAAATGACACAATAAATCCTTTAAATATTAATGTCTTCTCTCTGTGTCCTTTTGTCTTTTAAAAAGACGATGGAAACAAAATGAATATTTTATATATATTTTTCTAATTATTACCATGAATTTTTTGTCATATAAATATTTTATTGTGAAAAGCAAAATTGGAGCTGTGTAAAAAATGGCATAATCACAGATATTCTTAGGAAATTTAAGTCATTTGTGACAGTTCATACTTCAGCATTGTAGCTTTTTTAATATATGTAATTTCATTATATTTCGGTCAAAATTTCTAAGGAGATTCTGCTACTAAAACAATACACTCTCCATGGGTTGAATTAGTCTTTTTAAACTGAATTTTAATCATCAGGATATACAGGATCTTATATTGAGTCAATCACATTTGGAATAATTGAAATTCTTCAAACATACGGATATTCTTATTTTTCATATGGATATTCTTGGTTTGTTCTTCCAAATATAGATATTGAAGGGAATTTAGCATGTGGTCAGTGATCATAATAAATCAAATTATGCTGTGAACATTAATTAGGCCTTTACTTCATCCTTGCAACAGTAGTGTAGCAAGGTTAGTAACTTCACTTTCTCAAAGAAGAAAAATTAAATTTGAGGGCACTAGTTAGCTGCCTACTCTCAACATAAATGCCTATCAACTATATATCTCTGCAGTGTAACATCACTTAATTTATCACATCTACCTACTGTTCCTTTCCACCAGAATAGATTGGATGTAAAAAAAAAATGGCATTGTAGAAACATCCATAAGACTATCCAGGCTGAAAATTCCACAATGATGCTCATGTACTCCATATTTATTTGGATGTATGTTTGTATCAGTATGCATTTTTACAAGTACAGTGTCAATTACATCTCTTTATTATTAACTATTTCTAGTATCTGGAAGTTACATACATGCTTTCATGATTTTTCCCAACATTTCTTAATAATTGCCTTGGAAAACAGTAGCGATGATACATAATTATGTATGTGTTTAAATGTTAACCAACAGGGCTGGCTAAATAGTTCAGCAGATTAAAGTGCCTGCAAGCAAATGCAGGGGCTAGAGGTTCGATCTCTGGGCCTACTGTGCTGGCCCTGCCTTAGGGGTACACTGAGATGGCAATTGAGACTAGGTGTGGTGGCTGTTCCTGTAATCCTAGTTCTTGGGAGGCTGAAAACAGGTGGATCACTATGAGTCTAATCATATAGTGAGGCCCTGAACATCCTATAGACCCTTCCCTGCAATACAAAAGAAAACAACAAAAAAAAGGTAACCAACAATATTTTCTGTTGCTAGATCGGTCCAGATAGCTCAGTGCGCCTGCTTAGGCCAGGGAAAGGGAAGGTGGTTTCATCCCCAGCAGACTGTGCTGCCAGGGCACGCTGAGATGGTGAATGAGACTGGGCATGGTTGTGCTCTCTACAATCCCAATGCTTGGGAGGCTGAAAATAAGAGGATCACTAGGAGTCTGACCTGTGTAGCGGAATACTGTAGACCTTGTACTAAAATACAAAATAATAATAATAAACAAAAATAAAAAATATTTTCTGTTGCCTTGTTAAAGCTAGATTTCTATATGTTCTTACGATCCTCAAAAACAAAATCATTATAGGCAGATAGAGTGAATGTCAGACTAGAGCTCATTTGTAAGCCTCTAATTTTTCATCTCATTCTAAATTCTACAGAAATGTGGTCAGGCTGTATTGAAGTTACAGAAAAGAACCACAAGACAGACTTAGTGTGTCAGAATATGTACACCTGATAAAACATCATAAAGGCATATATATGTGTACTTATATACATACATACATATATATATGTACGTATATAAAAATATATATATATATATATGTTTGTGTATATTTAGGATATGAGTTAGTAGATTATGAACACTTTTACTTTTTCTTCAGTATTTGAAACTGATCTCAAATTTTTATTCATGCTAAGTGAGTTCTCTACCTGTATGCAATATCTTTAGTCTTCTCAGTTACAAATTTTTAATGTTAAATTATTTTTGTGGAAAGATGAATGTATTAGGAAAGTTTAAACATTTTAGATGTAAAATCTTCATCTACTTAGTTATTATTAAATTTTGGTGATACATCACCAAATAGATGAATGGATTCACACTGAAATGGACTTTGTAAAGCCAAGGCTTTATGTGAATGGTCAGTTGAAGGAGCATGACTGCAGATATAACCAGAAAATATTGGAAAACTTTTTTTTTGTCTTTTTGAGACAGGGTCTCACTGTGCAGTTCAGGCTGGCCTTAAGCTCACTTTGTAGCTCAGGCTGGTCTTGAACTCACAACAATCCTCCTGCCTCAGCCTCCCTAGTGCTGGGATTACAGGCTGGAAAACTTTTTGATGATTGAGGAGATTTTGTTAATATCACTTAACTTATCAGAAACCTTATTTTTAAATTTTAGCCCTGATATGGGTAACAGAACAGTTAAAAAGTCTCAAACTATATTGAATTATAACTTCTTTTTAGTCTTATGCTTTTCAAAAAGTAATAGTGACTAGGCATTGTGGCTGATCACAGAATCAATAGAAGAGAGGAACAGCACAGCCTGAGAGAGAGAACACCTGAAGACTCCTAGGGGACAGAGTGGGGAATGACGTTGGAAACTTACTATGAAAGAATATATAATGCATGTATATTTTTGTGCATTTATCAAATTATATATATATATATATATATATATATATATATATATATATATATATATATGTATGTATGTATTTAGGACAAAGTCTACAGGGTGTTCATGGTCTCACTAAACGGTGTTCAAGGTCGGACTTGTAGTGATTCTCCTGTTTGCAGCCTCTCAAGAGCTTGGATTACCGGTGTGCACCACCATGCCCAGTCTTAATTGCTGTCTCAGAGCACCCCACATGTGGGGCCAGCATGGCAAGCACAGGAGTCGAACCCCCAGCTCCTGTGCTTTCTTGCAGATGCTGTAATATGCTAAGCTATTTGAATGGCCTTAGAATCTATTTTTTAACCTTAATCCAGACAGTTTTATTGTTAACCACCTTTGAGGTCTAGAAGGGAGTCATCAAACAAAGACACATTGTGAGCCAAAAGATCACTTCAGATTGCTGTGCCCAGAGTATCTGATGAGTGGATACATGGCCAGCGCTACAGAAATGATACGTGTGTGTCTCCTTCAATGCTGTGCAGCATGCTAGCAAAACTTAGTCCCCTGGGCCTGGAGTACGGACAGAGAGGTAAGAAGAGAATCTATGAGAGAACTGAGGAGTTTACTTGACTCCATCTCTTAATTTTCCATCTGGAAGTCAAAGATAATAATAGTGCTTTGTAGTTGGGTCACAGGTTTTTGTGTGATTTAATGAAATGTGTGCGGAGGCATTTTTACTTTCTGAAGTGAAAGTATTATTTTCTCAAAACTGTTGAATTCATTGCTGAGGAAAAAAGGAGAGTTGAAGATTAGAATTCCTGTTCAATGTTTCATGTTCAAAATAAGTAAACAGTATATTAAAATTAGGCAGAATAAATGTCAGGAGACTCCAGGTAATTTTTTGAAATCATGTTGGCTCATACAAGCTGGTGCCTTTGATCTTTGGCTCTACAAAAGTAAAGGTAGCAAAGGCAGGCTTTTTCTCGGTCCTTGAAATTCCCTCGTAAGTTTTGGTAAAGGTAGTGAATATTTTGCATGGAGAAGTACATTTATAATAACAATAAGTTCCACCTGACAGAAGCATTTATGGCAATAATATATCTAACAAAATAAAATAAGGTAGTACATGGAAAGCGCAGATGGCTTTTACACAATTCTCACCATGCATATTTGAGCCTTTGGAATTTGAGTCTTGGAAATTATTTCTCCAAACAGTTCACACAGAAGTGTACCAACACTCCCTATGCCATAGCTTCCCTTAACTTATTGTTTTCTTTTCCTTCACATATAACCAGGTTAAGGGAATCCTTGTGACTTCCTTTGAATTAGTGTCAGAGCTCAGAAATGAATGTAATACCTTCTTGCTAGCTCATCCTATACAAACTAGTCTTGGTGGACATTTTGTCAGAAAACGTTTGAGAAAAATAAATCTAGAACAATGTAGAGCGATCATTTATTGATGAGTTGAGCCTCAGGAAACAGAGCCCTGAAGCAGGGCTGGGGTGAATGATGTAGCTGTGAGTCTGAGAACACCCCAAGAGCCCAAGGGGTACAGAACAATAATTGCAAGATGTAGGTCAGTCAGATCATTTAGCTGGGAGGACAGAGGGGACTGATTTTTTTAAAACCACTGTCTCCCTCTGTGACATTTATCCTTTAAGTGCCAGGAAACCAGGAGGTTGATTCTGATCTCTCTCTCTCTTTACATTTTTATAAATGTACTACTCTCTCTCTCTCTCTCCATTGAGAAAGAGATATGATTATTTCTTTTACTTAAGATATGATTATCTGTGCTTTCTTAGTGACTATCAATTGAAGCAATTTATTTATTTATTTATTTATTTATTTATTTATTTATTTATTTATTTATTTATTGGCAGAACTGGTGATTGAACTCAGGCCCTTTCACTTGCCAGGGAAGTGCTTATTCCACCAAGTCATCTCCCTGGCCCCAATTGAAGCAATTTAAATACCCCCAAATATCTAAAAATATCTATTAAATTTCAATACTTCTTAAAAGAAAATCATATCCAAGAGTGTGACTCCACATAGAGACGTGATGCTCTCTGCTTGCTGCTCCACTATGGAAAGAGCCGGGTTACACCTCACGCCCCCCCCCCTTACCCCAAGGATATTATTATTCTGAACTATGACTTTGCCACTATTCAATAAATCTCCTACTTCGAAACTCAATTTGCCTACTCTGTTAATGTGCTCAGTAATTTTTGTAGATATAGCTGCATTTGTCATGTTTATGAAACACAAGCAAGCGTATTGCTTGTTTTTGTAAGAAATAGAATTGTTAAAGTTGGCTTTCCATGTAAAATCTTTAGTCAGTTCATTAGTTAATTTTTTTTTCCTTAAGGATTGCCTCAGATGTGACTAGGCTGAAGAAAAAGGAATTAACGAAGCAATAGAAATGTAAAAGATTTACTTTCATAGTTGGGCATCTTGAAATGGTTTAGACTAATGAGAAGTTTTTTTTTTTTTTTTTTTTTTTTTTTTTTTTTAAATGGTTAGAAAAAAGCAAGAAGAGAAACAAAAAAAGAAAAAAGAAGTTTCAGGTAGGTGCTTAATCTTTATAATAGGAGATGAGAAAGCCAGACAGTGAGTCGGGCATGAAATCAGGAAGATGGATATTTTTTTCTTTGTGATTTTAAACATCGCCACACCAGCTGTGCTTTTCTTTGTGCTTCTATTGAGCATTCAAGCTGGGCCTATGTGGGGTTAGTTATTTTTGCTTATGTCACTTTATTGGTCATGCTCCTTCAGACTTGATCCCAAGGTTAGAGCATTGTGACTAAAATATTCCCAATGGTGCCTTTAATATCAATTCACAATATGCACCTTACATCACCAAGGAGATGTAAAATTCTTCTTCTTTATCTTTTCATGTTTGTATGTGGTACAGGGTCTCCCTATGCAGGTTGGACTCATAATGATCCTCTTGGTTTCAGCCTCCCGTGCACTGGGATTACAGGTGTGCACCACCACATCCAAACTTGGTAGCCAGCTCAGTGCATCCGGGGTCTGGGCCAGCATGATGTGCAGGAACCCTGGTCCTTGTGCTTGCGATAGCAGGCACTTAGTCTGCTGAGCTATCTCACGGGCCCAAGGAGATTTAAAATTCTGACCAGTGCTTATTAATTGTGTGTTACAGCTGTTGCTGTTGTTACTGTCTGCCTAATCAATGCCCCTGCTTTTCTTGTATGTTGAAGGCTTCTTTTTTGTAAAATATTATTTGGGATTCATTAGTTTACTAAGAAGACCTTAAATTTGCTGTTCTCATCAAGTTTGCCAGAGACTTTCTTCCATTTCATTCCACCACATGTACAGGAGGTAATTTTGAGGAGTGTGATTGCCACTCGCGTACTTTGGATTTTTTGTGCAGTAGGTGAAGTTTCCCATAGCGATAACACAATACTGGGCATACCGTGAAAGATGAACTCATGAAGCTGATTTTATAAATGAGTAAGGGAACAGAAGGATAACTTCTGACAATGTCATCACATAGTTGAGCATAAGACAGAGTCAGATGGAAGAAACACATGTACAGAGTCAGAAATAGAAAGATTCTAACTGTGTCTCCTCATTCTTTTCATTCCATATATTTCCCCTATAAGATGAGACAGTTAATTATCCAAGTTTAGCAAGAAATATTCTGCCTCATCTTTTCTCTTTCCAGTGTGGAAAAACCTCTCAGAGATGCTATTAAAACACTAACATTGTGTTTTAAATAATCTAAATTCTGTAATGTTAGCTATCATTTCAATCCTAGTTTAATATTCAAATAAGGTAAGGAAATAAAATCATGAAAACACATGCCTTCTTATGTAAAGGAACATGGCATTTCTGTGTTTAAAATCAAATACAATACTACTTAACCATATGCTCCAAACAGTGTGATAGACTTATTTGAGAGACATACCAAGAATATAAACTCCACAGCTCCAAGCTGCACTGACAAAACACCAGGATTGGTTTAAGTGTCATCTTTTTGTTTAGATTAAAACAAAGAATTAAGCTCACCAGTTAGAGTCTGAAGGCATTAGACCTCCAAGCTTGGCTTTCCTCCCTGTGAGATTGACACTTGTTTGCTAAGCAGGGTGTGTCAGGGGTAAGGATTTCTATTCTCTGCAGGCAGGCAGGGGCCTTCTCAGACACAGGACTACACCGTTCTATTCAGTTTAGATGGAAAGCAACACTTTGCTGTTCTTTAGATGTTAGTGTTAACTTTTGGCAAAGGCTATGTTTGTGGGAGGTGAACAAAGCTCTATTTGTACTTATTCTTTAGAAAAATATAGTCAATGCTAAATTCACAAGTGAATTTTCTGCACAATGTCAGTTCAACATAGACATAGCATATTAGATGCAAAAGTCTCGTGGCTCCCCTTTTTTGAGTTTATTCTATGTCTAGAAACATTCCTGGCAAAAGGTATTTTATTATTTCTTTATTGTTTTAATGAAATATTAAAAGAACGTAGGCGCGATTAGTATTTGTCATTAATTCATTTTAACTTGAGGTTTGTTTTTTTTGTTTGGGTGTCAAGGACTGAATCCAAGGCTTCCAGCTTGCTAGGCAAGTGTTTTACTTCTGAGCTAAATTTTCAGCCCTTACTAATTCATTTTAAAATTACAGACTATGCCTGATGTAAAACAATAATTTTAATTGATGGTGTAAACAGTGATGAGTTATGCTTCTTCCAGTAGGACAGAGTAGTATTGTTCTCTCAGAAAACTGGTCTGTGCAGTCTCACCAGAAAGGACAGTGAGGAAAAGCTGCCTCTCTGTCTCCATGTGGGAGTGCTCTGGGCAAACTCAGAGTGCCTGAAAGTTGGGGGAAAGAGAGGACAACATAGTGCAAAGTGGCCTTCGGACTTTTCTGTTAACTCTAAAAACTTCTCATGGTAGACTTTTAAATAATGCTTTGCTTAAAACCACATTTCTGTTGCTGATGTTATCTGTGGATATCAGTGATGCACTAACTTCACTGGTTCTATAGTTTTCCAGAATGGGTCAAAAGAAAGAACAGACAGTGTGGCTACCAAATGCAAATGCCATTTTGCATGAAGAATGCAGAAACATCATAACAGCAGGGGATGGGGCTTGGGAGATGGCTCAGTAGAAGATATCAGTAGATTGCTCCCTGGCAAGCACAAGATCTGAGTTCAATCTGCCAAAAAGATAAAAATAAAAGATAATAAAAATATTAGGGGCTTCTGCAAAGATAGGAGAGCACAGAACATGTGCAGGTTATGCTGATAGCCAAGGGAGTTGCACTGCCTTCTTCTGCAGAACCTGGAAGTGGTCAGATTTATTCCATGTGTCACTGAATTTGAGTTCAAGCCCTCATAACACATAAACAGTGCAATCTGTTATCAAGATTAAGCAGAGATTTACCCCAGTGATAAGCTGTCTAAAACAAACACTGTCATCTGAGACATAAACATATAAAGTGTAAAGTCCAGCCAGAAACCAGAGAAAAGTAGATATTTCAAGACATAAATACTGAAGAACAGAATCAATTTAATTACAAGTTGTGGTTCAATTTACCTCTGGCCTTCTGTTCTCAGTAGTACTTATGTGGCCTTCTGGGTTGGTTGATGCTTTTAATATCCATAGGAGAGACTCACCTTCTTCAATAGGAAGAAATTAAAATGTAAAAGAGGAAACATAAAGATCTGTCTATGCAAGGAGGAGGATTCCATCCGTAGTGGGAAAGAGATCTGGGTGCCCAGAATGGGGAAAGAAGCACTTGAGATTAGAACATACTAGGCTGGGCTGCAGAGTTTAGAACAATTTTAATGACACAATTTACAAAGAATCCTATTATCATTGTAAATGACTAAACATGGAGAAAGCATAGGCAGTGAAATTTCTGATTCTAAACATAGGCTCTAGTGTTATAAGCCTAGAACATTCTATCACCATTGGAATGACAGGCATCTATGACCCAGCTGTGCCTCCTGGACCCCAGTACTCATAGTTAGTGGATGATCATGGAGGCAGATGATGCTGTAGCCAGCTTTTCAGTGAATTCAGGGAGGGTGGAAAGTTCTTTAGTAAGAGGAACCATTTAGCACTCTGTCAATTTTCCCTGGCCTCCATCCATCCCTACCCCTCCTCCCAGGCAGAATTCTCTGCTTGTATCCTGTAAATTCTTCGTGGCGTTTTCATGCCATTTTTTTTTTTTTTTATCCCATCTGCTTTCTATCCTCTAAGAATTTTTCAAACAATGTTGGCTTACTGGGAGGTAATAGCTCTTATTTTTGGCACCATTTTTGATATATTTCTTAAATAAAAGTATTCTGTGTCTTTTCAAAAGAATTAAGAGAGGAGGAGAGACTATATATATACATGCTAGGTCTGCAACCTTGATCCAGCTCCATTCTTTGCTTCATTCAGTCCCAGTCACCCAAATGTACTAATGAACTCAAGGACAATGGGAGGTTATGGAGTTCAAATAAATAATCCCACCATGTTTGACACAGGTTTGCTTTCTGCAATGAAATGACAAACAGGAATATAAATGTATGAGTTTTTCTTGTATTTTAGGGTTTCTAATGACAGAGAATATGCATATCTGGCTTGTTAATAAATCAAAATACTTCCTAATTCCCATATTATACAAGAATAAGTATTGAAGAAGAAAGAAAATCTCAGTGAGCTTCATCTAGCACTCACTGTAGATGGAGATGTTTTTCGACCATATGTGACACTGATGTTGAAGTGAACACACACTACCCCATGGCTATCGGTCTACCCTTTCCTAAGAGATTGCCTACATTTTTCAAGTTATCCCTAGGAAAGGAGGATGAGGAAACTTAAAATAAGACAAATCGATCAAAATTATGTGCGAAAATGACTCATCCATCAGTTTGTCTGAGGTGCTTAAATCTATGGCCAGGACTATATGAAGTTTTTACTGGTCACTAAATCAAAGAGAATACTTCTTTCAAAGAGGTATCAAGGAGAAACTGGCAAACTGTTCAGTATAGCTAGCCACTACAAAAGTGAATACATTTCAAGTTTCTTTTAGCCTTATGATTGAATAAATCTAAAAATGTATTTCAAAAATCCATTTACCAGTATGTTACAGCACTGCTATTCATTAAAATAAACTTACAGTTTATATTGCACAAATATTTTAGAAACACTGTAGAATCTCTCCCTTCTTTATTCCTTTTTCCATCCCTCTTCACATTCAAGAAAGTGATGAGCCCCACTCTCTTATCTATGTTTTATTTTGCTCTTTAGTTGTAACTTTGGCTTCTCCTATAAAAGAAACCATGTAGTATTTTTAAAAAACAAAGGAAATGTTATCCTTCCTAAATATAATAATGATAAATTATTGTAAATTTGAACAGATTGAAATAGTTTCCATAATTGCAGGGGAATTAATTCATTTTTATTTTCATCTTCAATTATTTTATGTCAGAAATTTATAATATAAAATGTTTCCCCATTGAGTGGATACTGCCATTAATTGACTAACCCACAATAGCACTGATACAATGCAGATTGTTTATGCAGATCTCTACTGGTCAGCACCAAAGTGTTTGTGACTTGTGTTCCTTTGAGCCATGAGCTTCATCTGATTGGTAAGATTATTTAAATGTCACAAAACCATTTGTTAAACTGCACTCAAAAATAGAGACATAAAAATGAAAGCAAAGCATTTATTACTTGGTATTTAACACAGAAGCATCTGTGGAGTCAAATTTCAAGGGGAAAATACTAGGCCTGCCCTTGAACTGTCATATAATATTACAATTGAAGGTCACTTTTGCCTTGAATAGTCAGTTTGAACAAGCATTATTTAGCCAATAGTCTCTGCAATTTTGTTCTTGTGAGTTTCAGAAGAGTCAGTTCAGTTCTCCCCTGGACAGATGTGAGATAGAGTTGTGACAGAGAGAGACAAAGCGTGTGCTTTGATGGGGTGAGCTAGCTCCCTAGGCCAACATCAGCTCTGAAAGCTATATGCAGAATCCTCCTAATGTTGTTAAAAGAAGGGTGATTAGAAAAAATATTACTAAAAATACACTTTTGCTTCAGTTAGAAGTACACCTTTTCCAGCCAGCTCTCTAAATTCAGATTGTAGCTTCATGATGTGCTAGCTGTGAGAATTTAAACTATTCAGTCTCTTTTAGCCTCACTACCTTCATCTGTGAAATAGGGTACAGACATTTATTTTATGAAGTTTTAGGAAAGAATGAGTTTAATAATTACAAGTGCCACTTTGCTGTGTGTTGCAATGTGCCCTCTAAATCTTTGGCTTACCCTACAGAACATGGATATTAAGTGTCTTTCTCTTGGGTGGGGGTAGATTTAGTAGTTTACTCCTAACCCACGTAGACAGAGGAGATGGGTGACTTCAGTGATGAATTCAACCAAGTAAGTATCTTCCTGTTGTGTCAGTCCTTTGGAGAAGGTGCTCTAGTTCAGGAAAAAAAAGGGAATGTAGGGAGGTCTTCTGCCAACAGTAAGGGAACAGCTCCTAACAGAATCCATGTGGCAATTCCTTCAGGTAATAGATTCTTTACCCACACTCAGCTCCTCACATGACAAGTCTGATTTTCTATCACTGCAGAAGATACTTCTTAGTCAAAAACTGGCAGACAGGGTCAGCACAGAAATTTTGAGAGAATACTTAGGGCACTAAGTTTTGGGGAAAATTTGCTCTTCAGCAACAAACAGTGAACACTTTTTAACCAGTGTCTGGTTTATCATAGGTACTAAAGCATTATTGACCACAATGCTGTTATTATAAATTATCAGCCAACAGTTTTGTGCAGAGAACTATAAACCCTTAGATATTTCCCATTATTTGTCCTGAAGCTATTTCTGGTAGGAAAGACTCCTCAGTGTTTCATTTTATGTCACTGTTTTCATTATTAAATCAGGTTTTGTTAGGCCAGCACTGGCATGCTGACATTACTAAGGACTTTTGAAGCAGACATTTTCAGGAGTAAATGACTACAGTGAAGAGTAGAAAAAAAGTAATGAGAAAAGTAGAGAGGGGACTCCAAGAGAGGGATTCGGGAAGAAGGCAAGCATGAGAGGAAGCAGGTAGTAAGAGAGAAGCTTGGTGCCCTCGTGCTTTTCACATACCGACGGGAAACTGAGTATATAGACAGGAGCACTGATGATCTTGTCTGTCCATTAAAGCATCTAAAATACATCTCTTGGCTTTCTGTGCCTAGTCCCATTGACTTTACCATTTTCTTTATGATCTTCAACATGGAAATTAATCCAGACCAACCAACCCAATGAGGAAAAACGTTATTTACTTTAAGTATGTTACAACCAGGGAACCACATCTTCAGTTGTGTTCTGAACATATTCAAAGGCAAACAAATGAATGGAAAGCTTTACTAATGGACTGAGGGAAAGCTCAGCAGAGCCCTGATCAGTGACTCCTGGAGTGGGACCCCTGCAGGTATGTAGAAAGCGACCATGCTGTGTTGATTGTTCATAGGCTAAAATTTGAAATATCTGCTAGGGAAACTGTCAGGGATTCATCTGCACAGAAGTTATTTTTTAACTGCATGAGTTGTGAGTAGAGATAGTGATCTGCCTCAGTCATGCTGGCCTCCTGGGTTATGTGTCATACATAGCTTGGTTTTTTGAGCAATTTGCTGCAGGTGGCAGGCAAACACTATGTTTATCTAATATTTGGTCACTGTCTGAGTATTTCCTCTCTTTTTAATGGTCCGTGCATTACGGTTTGGGTCTAAAGTGCTCCCCAACAGTCTCATTGTGTTTGAAGCTTGGACTGCAGTGAGCAGTGGACAGAAGAGGAGCAGTTGGAAAGTGATTGGATTAGAGGGGCATTCCCTGTCAGGGTAAAAGTTATGGGCATAAAATTTCTCCAATCAATATTAGTACAAACTTTCCTTTTCAATGAACAAAGAGAGAGGAATGGTGTAAATGACTTGGACTTTTTCCTTTATCCCTGTCACCCTGAAGGAGTTGGCTGATGATGAACTGAACCGTCCAAAACTATGAACCAAAATAAAACTTCTATCTTTAAGTTATGAATCCCGGGTGTTTCATCACAGTCACAGAGAGCTAGCACAACCCTGCTTTCATAAACACACTGTACTTCCCACAAATCTCTCTTCATTATTCCAAGTTTCTAGCACTGTTCAATTCCATGCTCATATCAAGGTATTAAAAAAATTTCCATAAACATTTGCTGTCTTAAAGAATTGGAATCAAGTTTATGGGTGTGAATAAAACATTAAAAATTGATTCTCTTATTTTTGTAGGACATTTTTTCTGTAAAAGTACAGACAAAAACATAAAAGAGATCAATAAACAGAACCACAATATAAAATTCATCATATTTCCACTTGAAAAATGTAAATGAAGGATGCATTGACCAAAATAATGAAAGAGTTAAGGGTCACATTTTTCATGCTTCTAGTGGAGTTTTCAGATGTGGTATTTAATATTTCTCCCTTTATCTTCCTTACAGTTGTACAAATGATCATGTATATTTCAATATGTCTTTGCAGTTCTCATTCTGCAATTAATGCACATGTTTGCTCCTGTTTCACTGTCAATACTCATCCAATGGTAACTTGAGTGGTGTGAATTGTTTTGGGCTACAGAAAAAAAAGAACCTTTACCATTATTGAGTCTGAAAGGTAGAAAATAATTCTTTATTTTGCACATTTTTTTTTTTGACAGAACCGGGAATTGAACTCACACCTTTGTGCTTGCCAGGGAAGCACTTATTCCACTGAGCCATTTCCCTGGCCACCAATTTTGCATATTCTTGAACATCAGTGTTCTCACACTGATCTGATGAGAATCATACACTTTTCTTCCTCTTGAAAAACAAACTTAGGTACAACAAGCCTACACAGCACTTCCTTGACAGATTCTAGCATCCAAATGTCTAGTGCAGCCCAGGCAGGTAACTAGAAGTAAATAGCAAGAGAAATGTATTCATTCATATAATACATATTTATTGAAAAATATGTCCAGTTGTTGAATGCATACTTATTGGAACTTAATATAAGGACAATTCTAGTTATAGAAATCTATTTCATAACAATTTTCTTCCAGCCCATATCTGCCTTGGCCTATATTTAGCATTCATGCAACTGATAGAGATATGATTGCTGAGAAATATCCCCTTTCCATGAATAGAGCAATAGATAGGCTGATGACAAATGATAATTATCCTGTACTGGTGTCAGGAATTCAATGGAGGATGGTAAGCAGTTTTGTTCACTGTATTGCTTAATAGCAACACATAATCTTTGACATGCAGAAAGATGTAGCCAAGTGTTGTCAGATAATTTTATATTCATTTAAATATTTTTCAGAAGGTAAAACTGAGAATTTCCTTTCATGTGTACACCCTATTTTAGTGGGGGAAGTACAAATGAAGCTGAAGCATAGCAATCTGTTTTTGCTGCTCCACAGTTTGCAGTATATGATCTCAATGGAATTATTGAGGTCATTTGCAAACTTATGCGGATCTTGAGCAGCATATTTGATGAAATATTACACAAGGCCGTGCCAATAATGAGAGATCTAACGGATAACTCCACATACAATCTTGGGTGTAGGACCTTGCTATGTATGTTTGGAAAAGTTTCTTTCTTCTAACCCTAGGGGTGTTCTGTTCCTCTTTGAAGTGCTCCAGCTTTCTGAGATTCCTGCTCCTTCCTGCTCTAGCTTCGCCACTTACATGCACCACAAAGTTTTGTTTGCCTTGTTTTGCACCTTGTGAACTCTATGTTTGACCCATTTTGCTTCTTTAAGCTATTTTATACATTGTTGTTCAAGGCTCTGTAAAGAAGAAATATATTTCAGCTGTTTTAGTAAAGTGTCCAATGACTCTCATTTAGAGCAAATGAAATATAAATGATTGCATGTTTTCAATAGACAAGTTCCATCAGACTCTTGATTTGTTTTTTGGACTCCCTTGCAATTATGTAATTCCTCCTTTCTACAGAGCTGAGCAAGGAAGCATGGTCTGTACTGTGGCACTGTGCAGATCCTTCACCTGGAGATCACTCTTATCATCACTGGCAAAGTTGTTCATCTTGGCTATCAACTATTGTTTAGAATTTTAAGCTTTTCCAGATTTCCCAATTAGAGCTAAACCTCTCTATCTTCCCTGTTACTGAAAACTGTTAGGAAGATCAGCTTTATATTTAACTTCCTTGCAAATATTCTTTCTCTCCAGATGTAGTTCAAAACAGGAACTCTTGTACGTTGTTACTTACGGAAATCAGTATGGAAATTTTTCAAGGAACTAAATTTAGAAATTGCGTATGATCCAGCTATTCTCCTTCTAGTTATCTGTCCAAATAATCTATAGTCATTAGACTAGAGCAACATATATTACAAAGTTTGTAATAAAATTCACAATAGCTAAATCCCACAAGCAGCCTACATACCCATCAACAGGTGAATGTGTAACAAAACATGCAGCAGGTAAGGCTGTACTATTTAAAAATGTAATACTACTTGTATAATAAGAATAAATGTGAGACATTTGTAGGAAAGTAAATGTACTTGAACATATAGAATGTCGAGTGAAATCAATCAGACATACAATTTTAACTATTAATTGTTATCTCTCATTTGAGTAAAACAACATCCAAACAAAGAGCAGAATAAAGGATGGCTAGAAGGGAACAAGGACATAGACAGAGGTCTTCCAAATGAAATCAGGTCCAGGAGATCAAGGGAGAGAGAAAAGGAAAGGGTGAGAGAAAGAAGCAAGAAGACTTAGAGTATTCTGTGTGCACTCAGAAAATACCTACAATGAATATAAATATTATGTCACAACATGGGCTAAAATAGTAAGACTGGGGCCGGGGAAATGGCTCAGTGGAATAGGCACTGCCCTGGCAAGAGCAAGGGCCTGAGTTCAATCCCTGGTTCCACCAATAAATAAATAAATAAATAAATAAATAAATAAATAAATAAATAAATAAAATAATAAGACTGAAAATGGGGGAATGGGATTTAGAGGCAGAGAGGGAGGTTTTTAGGAAGAGGAAGGTCATTAAAAAAAAAAAAAAAAAAAAACAAGCTGTATTACTCACATGTACCTACTCCCCAAGATGAACATGAACTTGATGTGTTGTAAACATACACTAATGAAAGAGAATAACCTAGTGACCACTATGTACAGATTATTGAATAAATAATTACTAACATTGTTCCTGTCCATAAAACATAGTCAACATTAACAGTGAATTTTAATTGATACAGTCCTAGTAATTGTTTAAAAAAAAAGTGTCCATTTTTAAATTGCTTTATTAGTAAGCTTTGGGCACACATGAAATTTACATTCATAATGGGCTGTAGATAAATCTGTCTAACAAATCATGATCCTGGTTTTTCCATTTCCTTTCTCCACCACTCACCTATCACTCTCCATTACTAAATGTTCTTTCTCAATTTTTGTTGTTGTTATTATTATTAGTTCATATTTATAGCATTTGATATTTATAATAATTGTGGGTGTCTATTACCACTGTCCAACACATTTTGGAGTGTTTTATTTTATTAAAGAGAAGTTCTAAATTATTTTGATTCAAGACCAGTGTAAAAAAGGACTTGTGATCTGATACTGGAGATGAAAAAGTCGGCTCTAAACAAAAGTAGTGAAGATGGTGATAATTTTTACATGAAATAGCTGATTTTTAGCTTCTGCCTTTGTTTTGTCACATTTATATTTATAACACCATTTTTCAAACTTATCTCAATATAATTATATGTTTATATATTTGTATCACCCACTAGACTATGAGTTACATGGTAATAAGTATTGTTTTAGT
>PVKA01003793.1:0-105969 GCA_004027165.1 Ctenomys sociabilis | reverse complement strand
GCGGAACCAGGGATTGAACTCAGGCCCTTGTGCTTGCCGGGGAAGCACTTATTCCACTGAGCCATCTCCCAGTCCCCTCCTCTTACTTTTATAAGACAGATAAGAAAAGAACTTGAATATCTGCAGGCTGAAACAGAGGATGGTAGAACCCAAAAAGGAGAGAGGAAAAAGAGTCAGGAAACGACAAGTTCCCATCTTAGCGATGTTTTTTTGTTGCTGTTCATCTGCTTGTTGGGTGGGTCATTCCTTTGACAGGCATTTGTTGGGCTACAGCCATGCAGGAGAGATGTCTTGTGTGAGAAGTGGCCCCCGCCCTGGAGAAGCTCACGAGCAAGTGCAGGAGATGGATTATTTCAAAGCAGTGTGTGGAGGGAAGCAGTAAGCGCAGCTGCAGGAGGTGCCTGGCTGTGCCACCTAGCTCCAGAACAGGCGTCTCCTCCTCAGCTCTATGCTCAGATTGGCACAGGCCCTGCTGAGGGCCCATCCTGGGAAGTGTTTAGCAATGCCCATGGTTTCTACTCTCCAGTCGTCTGTCATTTCAACTTCATCTTGAAGCTCACCAGTCTAAAATGTTTTGGGTGGCCAAGGGTGAGTTATTTAATGTGAAGTCACCTCAGTTTCCTTCTACAGGAAAAGGCTCATTTCACTGGCTTATGACTAGGATAAATGAGATGCTAGGTTGGGAGTGCTCAGGACCCTGGCTAGCACATAGTAGGTACTCTGTGCCTCCTAGGTACTCATAGTAGGCACTCGTGAAAGCAGCAACTGGAGCCATCATTGCATATTGATTGCATATTTGTAAACTTTGTAAGATGTTGAGTTTACGTCTGTTTTAAGGCATAAAGTTTATGGCCATTAGTTACAGTCAACAGGAAAGTATCACGGGGGGATGGAGAGATGGAGGTTGAGAGAGATGGAGGTGGCTCCTGCTCACGAGCGGGTGAGGAGACACACACAGGCAAGACTCCAAAGCCCATGTGTTCCCGAGGCACCAGACTGGCAGTGATCTTTCTCCAACACGGTGGGAACCCCAGACTGACCACAGCTTCCCGCCCACACACCGTCGATCCTCCCAAAAGTCAGATCACAAACAAACAGAAAGACTCAGACCCCCACATCAGCTCTCCCGGCTACCAGCAGTGGCAGAGGGGACTGGCCCAGTGAGCGTCTTTGGGAGTTGATAGTCCTGGGGTGCCTTTCTCTTGGGAGTGTGTGGAATGCTGCGAAGGTCATGGCCTCCCTTCCACAGAGGTCCATTGCCCTTGCTGTGCTCTGTGCCTGGCCCTAGCCCCAAGCTAACAAACCTGTGCAGAAGACAGTACATGAGGCCAAGCTCAGTGGGCACTTTATAAGGGTGTCTTTTCTGCACCTGCCAAATCCGTGCTTCCTAGGATCCATCCTCACTGCTAGAAACGTGATTGCAGGCCAGAGTGCATGGCCCACACAGGCAAGAGTTCTTTGTTCTGTTCATTTTCCCTGCAAACGCAATGCTGGCATGTAGCTGACCCTCGAGGGACAATTTTTAAATTTTTATTTATTTATTTGATACAAGGTCTTCCTACACAGCTTGGACTTGTAGTGATCCTCCTGTCTCGGCCTCCCCAGCACTGGGATCACAGGTGTACATCACCATGCCTGGTTTCAGTGGCTAGGACAGCACCAGGCCTGCACTACATGCAGTATATGGGGGATCAAACCCAGCTCCTTGCACTTGCTAGGAAGGTGCTTAGACCTCTGAGCTGTCTCCCCAGCCTTTTTTTTTAAAACATTGAAGTAGTGGATTGAGAGTTCCACAAACACTGGCTTGAGTTTTAACTTTCTTATCAGCTTCATATGAGCCTCTGAACTTCTCCCTTTATTTGTAATGAGGAGAAGAAAGTCACCTTTCTTGAGGACCTGTCAGAGTTTGGGGACAGACACATCCAGGTTTTCCTTTCAAGATCTTTGTAACCGTGACCAATGGAGAATGAGAGCGTAGTAAGTATCCTGGTGGGGACCTTGCATGCCTGAGCTCATGAGAGTCACCCACAGCTGTGCCTGAGTGAAGGAAGTGGACTGAGGTTGCGAAGAGGCAAGCAGGCCAGCCATTAGGACCCACGGAGGTTGTTTCATGCCCTCGGCCGCTATGTTACTGAAGGGGGAGACTCGCCTCGCACGGGGTCTCCAGAGCATCCTTGACCTGAAGAGCCCTCCACGGGCCCTTAAAAGAATGGTGCTCTGGCCCTCAGGTCTTCCCCCACACACACAAACATTAACTCATCCCTTTAGAGCAGGGCCCACTTGGGGTACACACTTACACAGCTGCTAACATTTTAGGGCATGGTCTATGTTCTAGAACAATATGAGAAAAAGGCTCAAAAAGAGGTAAGCAGGCCCCCATCCCGAAGGGCCTCGGATGTCTCCTCAGGAAGCTTTGAACAGGGGACCTCCAGGAACTTGGACACTTATTCACATTCATCTTCCCCGACAGCAAAGTGTTAACTCCACAGTGACAGGAATGGGCTCATCCCATTTCTCACCGGGTCCCCTGTCGCCCTGAGCATGGCACACAACAGGTACATACTAAATATTTCTCAAGATGTTGAGTAGATGGAAATGTACAGAGGAGGAGACTGAGCTTGATTTGCCTTTTAGAAACAACGCATTAACAGAGGGGGGAAATGGCTGTGGGATTTGAAGACAGGAAGCGAGAGATGAGGAAGCTATTTGACCTGACAGGGAACGAATGGGGTAGATGCCCACATAGACCGGCTGGATGGCAGGCAAGAGTGTGCCACTGTTTTCTGGAATTCCTGTAATGATCTGTGTGGAGACGGAATCCCCCAGAGCAAGGCCCTTGTTCCTCTGAAGATCTGTACACACAGCGTGGAACATGGATGCTGGGAATGTGAGGCCGTTCCCTCTTAGAACAGAGACAGGAGGAAGTCTGGGTAGTTTCACAGGCAGTTTCTGTGTAGACATCCTAACACAATGTCTATGATGAAGGTTTTACTGGGGCTCCCTGAAGAGCAGCAGCAGTAGGGAAAAGAAGAATCAGAGTAAATACTAAAGATATTAGGCACTGAAAAATAGGATAATGAGAGATCCCTGAACCATAGGAAATGGATCAACTGGGGTGGAACTGCATGTGTTTTAAGTTTGACACAAAAAACCAGATATACCCAAAAGCAAAATGGTCATTATTGCTCCTTGTGTCCCACAGGGCCTACCCTTCAGCTATTATATATTTGTCCAAAGGCCCAGTAAACAGTCAGCCACCCTCCAAGGTTCTAGGTTGTACAGAGGGACATTTTCATTTTCTTTCTAAATGGCTTTGTTAGGGCTTCGGGTGTTGGATGGTTATAAAGCTTTGTTTCTTCAGGCAAATTGAAGGGAAGACCAATCTGAATGACCGTGAAAAGCTAAACTGGCTAATTGTTTAAAATAAATCACACAAGCAAGTCATTTGTTTGGTAATCTAGCAGATACTTATTGAGCACCTACTAAGTAATAGCCTAAGGCTGGGGTCTGAGACTCAGGCATAGACAAAGTAGACACAGCCTCTCTGTTCAGGAAGGTTAGAGACTAATAGGAAAGATAAACAGTTGGACTGAGACATAGCTCAGTAGAATAAGCACTTGCCTGGCAAATGCAAGGTCCTGAGTTCAATCCCCAGTAATCCCAGCACTGGGGAGACTGAGACAGGAGGAACACTGTGAGTCCAAACTGTGCGGCAAGACTCTGTATAAAAAAAAAAAAATTAATTAAAGAAAAAATACCACTGGGAATTGAAACCAGGGCCTTTGCCCTGAACATCTTTAGCCCCCCCTTTTAAAGATATCTTCTAGCTAACTTGCTCTGGCTGGGTTTGAACTTCTGATCCTTACTCTTCAGGTTTTTCAGCAATGCAGTAAAGAGACAGGAAAGCTAAAAGAAGCCTTTCTTTATTAACTCGGAAGACACCAAGAGGATCGAGGGCAGATGGGTCAGGTGGACCCTCTGGCCTGAGACAAAGAAAGCTGGGGCTCTTACGGACTTTTGTTAGGGGTGGAGCTTGAGGGGGATGTTTAGAAATCTATGAGGAGCTGTTGGAGTCTTTCCTGTGGTGGTGGGAATTGCACCCTTGGGTGGATTGGAGAGGAAGTGGGGAGGTAGTCTCTGGGAAATAAGCTGTTGTTTTAAGGGCTTCAGCCATATTGGATGACCACCATAATCATTCAGCAATTCATACTAGGGCCAGAAGCTATCACTCAGACAACTTGGATAGACCACAGGGGTACCTCACTCACCTTCTTCTCCCTTTGTTCAGAGCGGGCCTCTGGGATGTGTACAGAGGAGGTGCTACAAACCAGTGGCTTCCCTTTGTCACCAGCTCTGGCGAGTAGCATTTCCAGTAGTCTAGCT
Organism: Ctenomys sociabilis; assembly: GCA_004027165.1. NCBI lineage: Eukaryota > Metazoa > Chordata > Mammalia > Rodentia > Ctenomyidae > Ctenomys > Ctenomys sociabilis. The sequence goes on along the minus strand of PVKA01003793.1, from coordinate 101,586 downwards.
GATACCCTCGGAAACCCCTGTACTCAGACTCAAAAGTTCCCAAATCACACCGTCTATGCAGAAGGACCCGTGTGTTTATTTTGCATTGTTAAGGATTGAATGAAGGACCTTGTGCATGCCAGGGAGCATGCTACCACTGAACCACACCCCAGCCCCATGCGGAAGTGTTTAAAAGTCAGTGATGGTAGGACTCATCCAAAGTCATCCAGTAGCCTAGAGTTAGATGAGTGGAATGTCCAGATGAGGAAATAACCCGTGAGTGTGGAGAACAGAGTTAAGGCAGATTCAGATTTTTGTATATGGAAGGGACTGTGGCAGTGGTGGTGCAGGGTGTGAGGATGAGGGGTGGGGGAACGCGTTGGGAGCATTTGCCAGGCAAGCGACATGGTCAAAAAGAAAATTCATTTTTCAAATTCACTTCCCTGCTCCCTGGTTGGCATGAATGGAGGCCAGCCCTTTCCTTCCTGTCATTAAAGCTGCATGATTAATGATATATCTGTTAAAGTTTTGGGGTGCAAGCAATAGGAACCAGCTCCGGCTCACTTAACCGATGGTGCTTACTGCTGTATGTGCAGTGACTCACAGTATGGAAGGCAAAGCCAAGGAACAGGGACAGACAGACACTGTCTGAGAGGAACTGCCATCCAGGGCCCATGCCAGAGGGTTCTCTACCTACCCCAGTCACCAAACCACAAGGACTTTATTTGTTTTGATTTTATAAGGAAGCATTTTTTTTTTTTTTTTTTTGTCTTTTTAAGACAGGGTCTCACTATGCAGTTCAGGCTGGCCTTAAGCTCACTTTGTAGCTTAGGCTGGTCTCGAACTCACAACAATCCTCCTGCCTCAGCCTCCCGAGTGCTGGGATTACAGGCATGCGCCACCATGCCCGGCTATATAAGGAAGCATTTTGGATGAGCAAAGAAACATTCTAGAGCTGGGAAAGCTGCATGGGGTTTCCCAGGCTAGAAGGTGCAGGACCAGGGGCACATGAGTGAGGATCAGAGGCCCTGCCTGGGGATAGTAAAAAACATGAAAGCTGGCTGCCCCAAGGCACCCAGAAAGTTCCCCCCAGGTGTTGGAGGGGAAAGCATGAGTCAGCAGAGGGAAAACTACCTGTATGCCCTGGGGAGCTTGCCCGTCAGTTTGGCGTCCAGTCTCCAAGGTCCAATCATCTCTGCAGCCCTGGATTCCCTCCCAGCTCCCACCCTGCCCTGTACTGTACATCCTTATTGCTACTCGGGCTATCAGCCAACAGGAAGGGGACAGCACAGCTCCTCTAACCTCTGAACCAAGAGCAAACAAGCTCTGGGAGGCCCTGGATATCCTGACTGCAAGCTTTTCTTATTTTTCGTACAGAGAATTGAATCCAGGGCCTTGTGCACATTAGACCACAGTGTGTCTTCATCTTTTCTTGTATTTATCTTTCAAATTTTGAGACAGGGTCTCAGTCAATTGCCTGAGTTGGTCTTGTATTTGTAATCTTCTGGCCTTAGCTTCCTGAGTAGTGGAATTACAGGATTATGTCACCACGTGGGACTGATTTGAACTTGCAAATGTTTAGATGGACCGTGTGTGGGGTGCCATTTGTACCCTTGTCCTGGAGCCTGCCGATGCTAGCGGAGACCTACTCTGGCATCTCATGAGAGGCAACCATTCATCCCTACCCTTGCCATCAATAGAATAAGACATAATAAAATAGAGTAAGACTCTTGAAGCCACAGGATGGTTGAGGGACAAAGGATCTGGGCAGGCAATAGGCAAGGATGAAGTTTTGCTGGCATAATCTGGGCAAGTCCAGTCTTAGAAGAGAGGGCATAGAGCGTTTATGTTAACACACACACAAGACGAGGAAGAACATGCAGTGATTTAGGCTAAAACAAGCTAATGCATTTTCAAACAGGCACTGCCAAAAAATTGCTCACCTTCTTTGAAAACTGAAGGCAGGAGTTTAATCTTTTGTTTTTCCTTCCTTATCTTTTCTAAGCACACATAAGCTACCATCATAGTAAGATCCTGGAGCAAATCAGAAATGCGTTAAAAAAAGAGAACCCCCAAAGGAAAGCTGCTTCAAGTAGCACATAAAAGCAAACATCTGATCTCTCCATTACTTTAGCAGGTTCCAGCCTGGGCATCTAATCCACAGTTCTCTGAACTTACTTGAGGATCGATATGTAAGAGGTGGGCTTGGCATTTTCCTGTCAGTCTACATCTCCGTGGCAAATAAGCTAGCTCTTGATCTCCAAAGAAGAAGGGGAAAAAAGCTTCAAAACTTCTTATTCCCATCTCTGGAGGAGGGGGCACTGCTGCCTTGCGCTTAGTGACAATGACACGCGGCTTTGCTTTTCTGGGCAGAAGAACAATCTGTTTATTTTACAATTGGGGTGAGCATATTGGCCCCTGAAGCCTCATGAAAAGTTGCAGAAGGCATCCAAGCTGTGGTCCATTTGGCTTACCCATTGCCTTGATCCTCTTCCTTTCAATCATCCCAGAAGGCATCAGGGCAGCCAAGCTCTCCAGGTAAATATGAGAGCTCCTTGGTGGACCTCTGTGTCGCTCTCCCTGAGGCCTCCCTGGCTGGCTGCTGTGGTAAGTGGGCTTCAGGCTGAGTTCTTCCACTCGCATAGCAGTGTCTCTACACTTGGACCTGGAAATGCCCAAGAACTGCACCTGGAAGTTCAGCCAAGGCTCTGCTCCCTGTGCTGAAGGGTCTCAGTTTCCCTCCTGCGTTGAGCAAATAATAAACCAATTTGTTATAAATGGTGCCTGCTCTAAAATGCCTTCCTTCACTGGCTGGCTCAAGGCTTCCTCTTTGTCCCCAGCCCCAAGGCTGTGGTTTTCACATGGCTTGTCACCCACAGAATCACATGTTTAAGACTTGATCCTTAGGGAGGCCATGCTGAAGGGGTAGGGCCTAGTGGGAGGCCCTTGTGGGTGTTGCCTCAGAAGAGGGAAGGAACTGGTTTCTCATGGAGCCCTGTATCAGTTCTGTCAAATAAGTTATTAATCAAAGAATCAAGCTGGCCCATTTGCTTGCTCAGGCTTCCTGTTGGGGAGCACAATCTGTCTCTTGCGCACAAACTCCTATCACTGGGATACCCTCTGCCATGACAACCTCACACCAGAGCTAAGCCATGCCATGCCCTGGAACCTCCAGAACTGTGAGCTAAGCAACCCTCTTTTCTTCTTAATTCATCCAGCCTCAGGTACTTTATTGTTGCCACAGAAAATAGACTGATACACAAGTGACTGGGTGACTACCACATCACCCAGTTTTATTTCCTCCATATTATAAATCACTATCCAGGATTATTTATATATTTTCCCACTTCTCCCTACCACCACCCCTCCCAAAAAGAATGTCAGCTCCATGAGCACAGGGACCTTCTCTGTCTTGTCCACTATTACATCCCTATGGCCTCCCATGGTGCCTGAGGCACTGAGTGCACTTTTGTTGAATGAATGAAAGAGCTCTTCCACATTCTTTCCCTAAGTGGATTTTACTATTTAAGCATGACACCCTTTCCCCATTCTTTGGAGAAATTGGTGACAGCTGTCTTTGATATTCTGGTGAAGACAACAGAGCTTGAAAATTATTCCATGATGTCTGCATTTGCAGGAGTAGACTCAGATTTCTGACCAGCCCCTCTCCAAATGCTGAACCCCACAAAGTATACACAATACTTCACTGTGTTTGTGCCTCCTACTAGACCTCGACTCCCTCCAATGGAGAGGCTCGAGCCCATTTATCTGGGTGTTCCCAGTACATGTCACGGGCCCTGGTGCTTGATGCAGACTTCATCAGTAATAGTTAAATATTCCTTGCTCTTTTGCTGCTTCTGACATGGACTCTCCATGCTGCTTCTTGGCTTCTGGATTCACGAGGCTTCCAGGACTCCTCTGATGCATCAAACCCAACTCAACCAAGGAAGGACATAGATGACAGCCAGGGATGAAGTGGTGCAAATGCTTAGATATTCTGGAGCCACCACAGCTGTGCCAGGGCTCCACACCGAGACCTGGCTGTGTCCCGTCTCTGCCTCAGTTTCACCTCTAGGTCAACCCACTCCATGTGGTGACCTTCGTCTTCTTTCTCTGAGCTAACAATCCCAGCACAAAGAGGAGTTTCCACATCCAGCGTTGCAGAGAAACCTTCTGAGATTGGCCTGACCCCAACTATATTCCTCTTTCTAGGTCTCTGACTGTGGTCCCTGGCCAAGCCTGGATCCTGTGTTGGTCCTGGAGCTAGAGTGCTGAGCAGCTACCTAGCCCTTGGCCCTGGAGGGCAAAGAAGGAATGTTGCTGCTCTTGAAATAATTGTGGTATGATTTCCGGACACACGTACACAGAGGAGGAACACCTTGTAAACATTATCTGGTCTACCAACCTCCCTCCATATTGAGCCTTGAAGATCAGAGCTCTCCTCTGATCAATTACTCTATGTGATGAGCTTTTGGAAGAAGTAACCCCTTATGAGTGAGTTCAGATGCCACTTGCTGAGGGTGGTCTTTTAATCTGTGTTCCTGATGCCATGGGTCTCAAGTACCCACTAGGAAAGGTAGCCTAGAAGCCATCTCAGAACCCACGGGGGCAATTGTTAAAATTCAAACTTACAGCCCACACCTCAGATAGGTTTAGGTAACTTAGGTATAGGGCCAATGATGTGTGTTTTGAAACAAAATCCCAGGTAGTTCCAGCGTTCTAGCCAATCTAGACAACCATTGCCCTGACCCACCAGAGATTCTCATTGTGAAGTTCTTGGGTACAGTGTTTTGATCTCCCACCAGTAGGTGGAAGACTGGCATCTTGGCTGCCTAGAGTGAGAGAAGGGTTTTTTTTTTTTTTGTTGTTGTTGTTGTTTTTGGTTTTTTTTTTTTTTTGCGGCACCAGGGATTGAACTCAGTCCCTTGCACTTGCCAGGGAAGTGCTTATTCTACTGAGCCACCTCCCCAGCCCCGAGAGAGAAGGGTTTGAAGAGAGGGTTTCAAGGACTTCCATAGCCCTTTCAGTCCTGTCACAGATACAACTTCTTCTCCCTCCAGGAACAGGACTTAGTCTTCAAGGTTTTGTGTTTACCCAGAAAGCAGAGTTGTCAGCCAAGGTCTCCAGTTAATTGTCTGCTAATGGCTTTCATTATTGACCCAGGAGCTCCTTTAGGTAAACAGGATGGAACAGAACCTGGTAAGTGGATCTGAAGCCCGCATTACTGAGCCAGGGGAGGGCCGGCTTGTCCCTCATGCATGTCAAGTGGAATAATTATGCAATGTTGGTACAGGTTTCAGGATGAACAGTGCTTGTTTTGTGACGTCTTCAGAATCACCGTGATTATCTAACAGGAGAGGTGGTGGAAGTTTTAGAGGATGCAGTTCATGCACGGCGCCCTGGAACTCTAAAAGCTTTTACTCACGCCATCAAAGTGAGGATTGTTCACTTGCTAAGTGATGGAATTGCAAATATCAAGTCATCGCTACAGTACAAATAAACCCCAGCAATGCTGACCTGTTATTTGGGGCCGCTTTACCTGCAAGATTTAGCTAGCTTTCTGAAATGCTGGAGTCCTAATTCCAGGCAAAGGAAACATGGAAAGCTTAATCTTTCCAGTTTAGCATACCTCATCTGTTTTAATCTCCCATTTTTATTTTTTAAAATGCATTCGCTGAAGGGCAGAGGATTTCATGAAGAGTAGAGGCTACCTAGGGGAAGGGAACAAAGCCTTTGCTGGTGTGGCTACTTCCTGGCTGTTCTTGCCTTTCAACCTCAAGCCACGGCCAACCTGCGCTGTCAGCCAAGCTTTCCAGCTAACTGTCTGCTGCCAATGGCCGGGGCATTTGATGAAGAAGGGCAGAAGGAAGAAAGGGTGGAACACATCAGTGAAGTAAGTCAATGGATTATTTCTTAGTCAGTTATTTTCAAGCCTTGAACAAAGCTGTGCTTATTTGATTGACCACAAAATTTGCCTTCTGTTTGGAAGGAATTTCACAGATCCATCACCCTGAATGGGAAGGCAATTCATTCTAGGACATCCTAATCAGAGAAGTTTCATAAATTCAGTGGTGGTGAAAGCACAGCTTTATGTGCGAGGATAATTTGAAAGCAGGCAGGCGGTGCGAAGTTAAGTAGGGATGGCATTAGGATTTAATGATGAGGATTTCAACGATGCCCATTTTTCATTCTATTGTAAGAAAATCCATTTCTACAGCTCTTTGGTCACTATAATTTATAATAGAAATTGCATTTGTTATTAAACATCTTAAACAATTGGAAACTCACAATGAATACGACAGCTTATTCAAAAGGTCACGCTTCTGCCCACCAACCACCTATTCTCCAGGTTGTGGGCTGTATGGGTTATCTTACAGGATTTGGCAATTGATACCAAAGTGTTATTGAACTATGTGAAATTCACCAACAGTTTAAAGCTATATAGTTCCTCCCTTACCTGAATGCCACAGACGCTAAGAGGGTGGAGGGATTGTCCAGTTGTTTAGCAGAGATGATTAGGACAGAGCAGTTGAACCACTTGTCTAGGGTCTCACAGTGCGCAAGTGATGTGTTGAGTTAGGCTCCAAACATGAGTCCCCTGACTGTGGCGGGTGGGTGACTTCTTACTCCCTGGGCCAGGCTGATGCTCTCAGGCATGAGAAAGGGTGGGGAAGAGCATACTTTTGAGAAGTCAGACCCCAAGACAGCAGTGCCAGAGAGCAAGAGACGAGGAATCTTAACCCTGTCTTTGCCAGTAGAGCTGAGAAATCAGGCAGTATCTGAGAATGCCCAGGGCATCCAGGCCAAACATGTATCATGAGTTGTGTAGGGATGAGGCACAAAAGGCATTCAGGTTCTCATTTATTTATTTACTGGTGAACATTCTGAGAATAGAAAAAAACACTTGCAGGCTCAGTCTCGCCCTCAGCCTCCTATGCATCTACAGTGCCCTGTAATTTCAGGGTCCTGATGGCACCAGCACTAAGGGAGACCCACATGCCTGTGTCTAAATATTTAAGAGCTACCCATCAGTCTGGGGCATCCTCCCACTTTACAAGTGTTCTCAGAGGGACCTGAGAGCTGGGTTTGAATGAAGGGTCTGGGCTCCTGCAGTCTGTGAGGGGAGAGCACCAACCTGTACTTTCTCTCCCACCCCAGCCCCATGCTCCCCACCATGTGTGTGAACATCATGGCACGCAGACCCAACATCTGTCCACACCCTATGTGAGCCTCTGCAACTTGCCCATCCTCAGTGATAGGACCCTCTCCTGGGAAAGGAGCCCAGGAGAGCCTGTCATAGCTGTCAGAAGGAGTGCAGAGCTCTGGGGTTGCAGGTTGCCTTCGCTGCTTTTCTCTCTCTGCTCAGACAAAATCCTGACACCCACGGAAAAAGGAGGAGAGGTTTATTTATCTCACAGTTTGTGGAGGTTTCAGTCCATGATTGGCTGGCTCTAAGGCAGGGCAGTGCGGCAGAGGTGCAACTGTTCAGGGCAGTGGAAGAGAGAAAGATCAACAAGGGAGGGAGGGAGGGGAAGAGAGGACAAGCCTCTTTCTGTCCCTTATGTTGTATGGAGGTTGCTTGCCCTAGGGCAGGGGTAGCACTTACACCCTTAATTCTGGCATTGGACCATGAATCAATTACAAACTCTGGATTCAGCCCCGTCTATGAAGTCTGTCCCCATGACTGCATGAGGCTTTGGGGGGTATGTAGACACAAATAATAGCATAGGTACTCGAGGGTCTGTTCAGCTGGGGGCAAAGGGAAAGGACAATGGTGAGGAATGGCCACAGTCAGGACTCTCTCCAGCAGACAAGCCCAAACATGGGGTCCTCCAGTCCAGGTCCAATCATGTTGGAGTCAGGCCTTCTGCATCCACCTTCCTAACAGGGGGGTGAAAATTAGGGATATCAGCTTTCTCATCACAGGATCAAGGTGTGGAAAACGTCATCACAGTGCACTTTTCTATCCTCTGAGATAAAACCTGCTGGCTTTCATTTGTGTTGGCTCCTGCGAAACTTTGATGCTTTGCAAAAGTGAGGAAAGGAAGTCACTTCAAATCAGCTATTTCTTTCTCATTTGAGAACAGCTACCTTGTGTGATTTGAGCCTAAAAGAAAAAAAAGTTTGGTTGAAAAGATTTCAGCAATGAAATATGTGTCTCTCATCACTAATTATTTGAACTAAGTAGTTGTATAATAGGGATTTTGAATATAAATACTGGGTCCTTTTAGTCTAACATTTACTCATGTGAATAATAAAAATCCACAAATGCAATCAAAGTTCATTTAAATGTTAATTTTAGTTTTTATTTACCACTTGGTCTTAATGCTGAGATATGCATAGGAACCTGTTGAGGTTCCCCCTGCTACTGCTGTCAGGACTTTCTCTACCATTCACAGTTGTTTCCTATGATTTATTTCTCTTGTGTATCACTTTTGTTGCATGAGAAGGGAAAATGAATTTCTTTAGAAGGTGTATTAATCTCCCTCTGCACACATCAAGGGACAAAAGAAAAAAAAAAAAAAACAACACCAGAAGCAACTTGTTGAGAATATTGAAGTGGTACAGATAAGAGTTGGGGATTGAATGTGAAGATGAAAACAAGAAAAGGTTTGTACTTTAAGTAAAACACTTCTAGGTCAACCTTTAAAAAATAACCCAAGTTTTGGATGTAGGAGCTGCTCAGAACAAAAATGGAAAGTTTCTTCACCAATAGTTGCTTTGTCCTTTTCTGTTCTAGTCTCCCCTTTGGTATGAGTGACATCTGGGGGACTTGTGCTTTGTAAGGTCAGTAGCATCCCTGGGTTCTACCCCACTAGGCATCAGTGCCGCCCTATTGTAGGTTGAATGCTGGCTGGCTCCAAGGCAGGGTGGTGCGGCAGAGGTGCAACTGTTCAGGGCAGTGGAAGAGAGGAAAATCAACAGCATCAAAAATTCTGTGCCCTTGACTTCCTCTTATAGTCCTGTCCACCCAGTACCTCAGAATGTGCAGGAAGGTTCCGTACAGGTTGATTGGTTGAGATGAGACATTTAGGGTGAGCTCCTCAGGGAGGAAGGGGTAGCTTCATTTCCTGGGCTGTGCCCCAGGAAAGCACCCTGTGAACTCGGAGACAGAGTCAGGGTGATGGCTCTGCAAGTCAAGCAATGCAGAGAAGCAAACAGGAAGACAGGACAAATTCCAAATACAGTCCTTAGCAGGGTCGGCAGGGTGGACTCTTCTCTCTCTATCTGCAGCCTCCACAACTGTGGGTGACAGAGACTTTCTTTTCAAGGCACTCTGACCATGGTGCTTTGTTGTGGACCCTAGCAAACTAACACATAGCTCTGGAGTGACCACCCCCAAATGGCCTCTAGATGTTGCTGCATGTTCTAGAAGGCAAAAACATGCTACCTGAGAAGCTCTGCTGTAGGTAGTGTCTACAACTGCTCCCCCTTCCCCCTCCATGGTAGAGTTCAGTAGTTAAGACAGAGCTTGTATGGCTCACAGAGCCTGAAAGATTCAATATGTGTTCCTTTCAGACCCTGATCTAAATATTCCTGTAGTGCCCTAGGAGTTGGCTGTGGGGTCTGAGGCTGCCTCTGCCCAGTCTGGGACCTGTGGAGGTAGAAATAGAGTGATGTGGGATAGAGCCAGTGATACCACACAGGAGGAAGACAGTAGTGTGCCCTTGGCACTGGCCACACTGGCCAGTGGTGGACCTTAGGTCTGGCATGCCTGTGTATCTGATTGATTGATGGATTGATGGATTGATTGATTGATTGACTGTGGCTGGCTCAGCCTGAGGGTGGGGCTAGTACAGCATGCAGTGCCTGGGATTGAACCATAGTCCCTGCACTTGCCTAAGCTTGCCTCAGCAGGCACTTTAGGCCACTGAGTTATTTTGCTAGCCCCTGTGTCTGATTTCAGAGTTTCTGTTCTTAGCCTGTGTTTTCCTTCCCACTTGCTCTCTCATCCTCCTCTCTGTGATGTTCTTGTTTCAGTTCATTGCTTTCTTTGACTACTGTATGATGGCTGAGAAGGTTCTCAGATTCTGAGTGTCTGGCGTTTGGGGTAGGTGAGTGCTAGACCGTCCCTACTTGGTCTTTGCTCTCAGCCATTCCTGGGACTCTCTCCCTTTTGCACTCACTACCACTGTTACACACAGGGAGCCCAAGTGCTGGTGGTGAAATACCTCGTGCAAGAAATGGTCACAAAGGACCATCCCTCCAGAGACTTGTGAAAGGAATTTTACAGACTCTTTTGCTTTTGAGAGGGCAAAAGACACAGTTGGGATGGAGACTACTAGGAAAATGATATGTTCCTCAGAATCACTTCCTACAGGGTTGTTGGGAGCCATTGAGGCTGGAAATTGACCATATGTGGGAGGGCAGGGTAAGGCCTCATAACCTGAAGCAGTCAAGCTACCTCAGTCTTGAAAAAAATTCCTGCCTGGACATTGTGTTCTATTGTAGAACAATAGAACATTGTGCCTTGCAACTTTGCAAAGGTATAAATAAACACCCCTACTGTTGTTCTGGGGGCCTTTGCCTCTCAGGTATGGTCCTTCACCTGACCTCAGCTATTATCTTTTGTCTTTATCTTTTGAATCCTCTCATCATTTACTCCCGGGGACCACCAAGAGACCAATGGATCCCTACGAAGGGTCATCTCCTGTCCCTCTCTGACTCTTAATATTTAAAACCAATCATTATTTGTTTGGGGTCGGCTTGCTTTCTGAGACCTGGAAGATCAACCTTGTAGTGTTCCCTGCAGGTTCTGAAGTGACCCTAAAAACTGAAGAGAAATCAACAACTCAAAGCCAAGAAGATGCTTCAGATACTTGTTATGGGGTGGCTGGTGTGCCCCCCAAAGATGTTGTTGAAACCCTAAACCCCAGTCCTTATGAACGGAATCTCATTTGGAAATGCAGTCTCTGCAGACGTAGCTGGAATTCAGAGGAGGTCATTGAGGGGACTCTCATCTAAGATGCCGAATGTCCTGAGAAGAGGGGGAGCATGAGGGACATAGACACGAGAGAGAGGCCAGGGGAAGGCGTAAGCAGGATGCGTCTACAGGCCAGCCAATGCCAAGACTGCCAACTGTCCTCAGCGACTGGGACATCGCAAGGCAGCCATTCTCCTTCGGAGCCCTCGGGAAGAGCTTACCCTGCTGACTTGCTGACTTCGGCCTCTCAGCCTCAAGAACTGGGAGAGAATTGTTATCTGCAGGGTTAGGCCGCCAGTTGTGATAGTTTGTTTCGTCTTATACTGTTCAGTGTGGCTAAGTATTTGAGGAAGGAGCCGTGGCTGAGTCTCACTTGCTCTCACGCACTCAGCCCACGCTTTTCCTTCCTTGCGGTTAGCACGCTTCATAATTACGCACCTGTCTGTGTGGTCATTTGGTTGTCTGCTTTCCTCATTCAACCTGGGCTCCACTCACAGGCCCTGGCCTCGTGACCCGCAGCCGTGGGTGCAGGGGTGGGGCGTGCCGGTGTCACACCTGGTCTCCATGTCTGCATAAGCAGGCCCTGTAATCTGCTGAGCTCTCGGGGCCAGACTTCATTCTTGTAAGTTTTAGCTTGGAGACCCTATTTCAAACAACTAGGAAAACAAACTGCAGTTTGTTAATACCCATACTTTACATATGCATGAGAGATACCTAGGGAATGAATGAACTCCAGCTTATTTAGTGTCTTCAGTAAAAAAAAAAAAAAAAAAAGCAATAAATATGTAGAGAAATGACAGAGGGGTGGGTGGGTGGGGCCTAGGGAGGTAAATATGTTTATGGATGTGGGAAATTTGATTGCAGATTTCTCTGTGGGCTGGCAAGGACCTAGAATCGTCTCCTTAACAGAAAATTTACAACCTGCCTTTAGGCAGCAAAAGAGAGATTTTTCAGCCTTTGGTGCTTCTTAATTGCCTTCAGCTCAAAGCAGGTCTTCTGTCCAGAAGACAGCTTTGAGGGTGACATCCTGGCTCTTTTAGAGCCTGCTTCCTTGGTCATTATGAGAATTAAAAGAACAATCATTGTGCCTGGCCTGGTGTGCAGGGAGCTCTGGCTATGTGCCTCCACATGACTGCTTCCCTGTTTGCCTCTGCACATCCCTGGGTGGCCCAGGGAGCTCTGGGCCTTGTGCGCCTGCTCTGCCTGCTGGCCCTGCACACTACCTGCTTGTGTAACTTGTTTTGACAACCCCAGGTAATGATTTGTCATTAAGAGCTGCAGTTGAAGTTTGACCCCCCCCCCCCACCTCCTCCGGGGAAGTTTCCATGGTTTCTAAGACCTCATCACTCAACAGCCGTGAGGATACAAAAAAAGATCCTTCCTTGAAATTGCCATTAAGGCCATGCTTGTCATCCTGGGAAAGCCTAATGGACAGAAACATATTGACGTGTTAACAGTTTGAGACCTTTCCCCTAAGAAAACCTTTTAGCTAGCAAGGGTTTATTCACCTTAATTAAACATTATCCAATGGATACATCTCTTTCCATCACTCTGTGGACACACATAGGCTTATTGTTTTTTTTTTTTTTTTCTTTAAGGAAATTAAATTAAAGAAAACCTCATCCTTCTTCAAATAAATCATGTGTTTGCTTTATTAAGCAGAAAAGCCTGCTGGCTATTCATTGTCAATTAAATGTAGGTGTTAATTAAAATGGCCATGTGTAGGCACTCCTAGGAATTAATTACACATATACATACACTTGAGACCCTGGTACAAGGATGCCCCTGAACTGCAGAACATTATCTATAATATGGTACTACTCTGGGACTTAAGAGAGAAGTCAGAAGGGTGATTTTGCAACATAAATTTTGAACAGTTCTTTTTTTTTTAATCCCCAATGAACTAAATTCTTGGAATGGTTTAAATCAGAGGTATAGCTTTAGATCAGCTCCTGTCCTCTACCTGCTTTAGTATAGCCCTTGATTTAAGAATTTTTTTATTACATTTTCTTATTTTTTAAAGAGAATACAAAACAGTAATAAAAAAGAAAATTTAGAAACCATGCAGAATTTCGCTAAGTAAAATGATATGCATTGAACAGTATTTGTTGTGCTGCATATTGTGTTCAGATGAGTTGTTCGGGTTACATTATGCATGCAAAATTGGAAAAAGAAATCAGAAAGGAAAAGTTATAAGCAATTAAGAGAGAAAAAGGGAAAAAAAAGTGAAAAAAGAAGACAAAAGAAAAATTAAGCATTAACTATTCCTGTCCATAGACTCGCAGAAATCCACAATGCAATTATCCAAGCCGTCCTGCTTACATACAGATGTATTTCCCTTACTCCCTCTCTTGTCCTTCTCCTTGTTTCAGCGATTCCTGCCTTTTAGACAGACTCCTTTCCTTTTCACAGTATCTGTTGAACCCTTGAGATTTTATTTATTCTTTCAGCTTCTTACACTAGGGAGACAATACGATGCTTGCACATGTGGGCCTGATTTATTTCACTTACGAGTATGATATTACGTTTCCAACAAGATAGTAGTCCTCCTTAGCACAAGGACCATAAGTAAAAAAAAAAAATTGAAATCTCAGTGCCTCTAAATAAAGTTTTATTGGTACATGGTCATGACCATGCATTTACTTACAGCCTATGGGCATGTGGATGGCTCCAGATTTACTCTGACACCAGTAATGAAGTTGAGTTTGCACACACATACACACAACACACTCACAAACATTCACACTCATGCACACATGCACGCACTTGCATGCACACTCTGTCCAGCCTCCCAGCCCTGCTCTGATAATGCTTCCTGCCTGCCCAACATTCCACAGCGCGTTTTTCCCTCAGAGGTAGAGCAGATTACCAGCAACACATCTCACCTGACTTCTAAGTGAGAGCAGCTGCAGGTTTGTGAGGAGCAAGTTTCATTTTGAAGCAAGAGGAATATATTTCCTCTCAACCTCTCTTTCAGTTTGTTGTGGTAGTCGGCCTAGTGCTGCTGGGACAAGTACCCGAGAGGATCAACTTCCAAGCAAGAAAGATTTACTTTGTTTAGCGGATTCAGAGCCTTCAGTTCCATGGTGTATTGCTCCGGGCCTGTGGGGAGGTGGCCAGTCATGGCAGCAGTGTGACAACCAGCTCACTTCACAGATACTGGAAAGCAAAAAGGGAAGAAGGGGAGGGGACACGCCCCCGGGACCAACCTCCTTCCACGAGGCTCCACTCTGCTGTGGCTCCCACTTTCCACAGCACCGCAGGCTAGTGACCCAGCCGGCAGCACCTGGGTCTTTGGGGGCCATTTCAGATCCCAACCATCTTCTTCCTTTGGGTGGAGAAAACTCACATTGCCCCAGACTCTGACAAGCCAGTGTGGGCCAAGGGAAAAGGTGAAAAGGTATGAGGAAAGGAGGGTGATGACCCCTCCTCACTGACCTAGGGGATGGACCGGTCTCGGGTGGGTTCTGAAGCCTCTTCAGTGACCCCCCAAGCCCACATCTGCTCTGCAGGGCTGCTGGTGGGGAGAGCGAGTGGTGTGGGCTGGGAATGTGCTCAGGTACATTGCTGCCTGGTAGTGAGAACAAAGTCACCAGGGGGTTCAGCAGCCCATGCGCAGGGGCAGCTCGGGACCCTCTGGTGAGACAGATGCTGCAAGCTTCTCTCCAACCCACCCACCCAAATCTCACTCATCTTCACCGTCCTTCTTATCTTTCCTCACTTCTCTAGATGACCTGAAGTTTTCTACCACCACTACAGGTGTGGGGGGCGCAGGCTGTCCCCGGGGGACCCACTCGTGCATGTCCTCCTGCTGCTTCACACCAGATCTCTGCCAATAGCTCTTGATTCTTCTGGGTAGGTAGCATTTTCTTATAGGGGATCTGCTCATTATAGCTATAAGCACAAGAATAATATCGATGAGCAAATATGGGTATATTTTAGAATGAACTAAAAATGAAAACTGAGTGTGTGCCAGAGTAAGCCCAAATTCTAGCTCTGTCCCTTGCCAGCTGTGTGTCTTTGGGCACATTCAATGACCTCTCTGAACCTCAGCTGTCTCCTCTGGCATGGGATGTGATGAATCACCTCTGGAGGACACTGTGTGTGAGCAATGGTGTGAACGGCTTGCCTAGTTTCTGACTCAGAAGAACTGGTCCCCAAAGAGGAGTTGATATGATGCACTTCTATTGTGCTGCCTGGTGGCCAAGAGCTTATCTATCAGTATTCCCTGGTGGGTGCCACATTAGAAAGCCTTAGACCTAGGAGTATTGCAGAAAGCTAGTACACACACACACACACACACACACACACACACACACACAGACACACACACACACACACACTGGCTGTTAACTTCAAAGATCTTCTCCTGAACTCAAGTGATCGGAAATGGCAGCTCCATCTTAGATCTTAGCATCTGGGAACCTGATGTTAGCTCAAAGGGATCAATGCTGTGTCTTTATTTCCTTTATCTCAGGAAGTCAGTCTGTCCTCCCACAGGTGTGTACTAGGTATTATTCTAAGACCTGTGAAGGAGACATACCTGTGTGTTTCGCAGTCCAGCAGGGAGCAGACAGACATTACTTAAATGTTTGGACACACATTGACATTTTAAAATGTCCCCTCTGGTTGCCAAGAAGAGGAGAAGGAAAGGAAGGCAGGGAAAGACAAAGGGACCCACACAGGGGCTGACAAAGCCCGGCAGGAGAGAGGCGGCCATGGGGTTCTTCTGCTCTGGCTGTGAAAGATGGGATGTCGGGGAATGTTTGGTAGGTGGACAGACAGGCAAGGGCCCAGGTGTGAGAGGAGCATGCACCACTAGATCCTGGCTTGTGGGTCTCAAGGGGAGGGACCAGCAGGAAGGGCAGGCCAAGGGAGTCCAGTGGGGCAACACCAGACACTGGCGTGTGGGTCCTAGAGGAACCCTCCCTGCTCCTGGCCTGGATGGCCTAAGTGCACGCAATAGGAAACCACATTCCTCAGTCTCCTGGGGCATCTCTGTGCGGGTATATCTGGGGCTACATGCGTCCACAATGAGGGGACTGGCTACATGAGCAGGCCGATGGGGGTACAGTAGGCCCTGTGCAGTAGCACTGGACCATTCTTTTCAATTCCTACTTTTTTCTCAATTTGTTATCTTCTGTTAATACAATAGTCATTTAAAATATGTACACATAGGGACAGTGAGATAGCTCAGCAGACTAAGCTCTTGCTTAGACAAGCACAGGGGCTAGGGTTCAATCCCTGGCACCGCATGCTGTACCAGCCCTGCTCTTGGGCACACTGAGCTGGTGATGGAGTCTGGGCATGGTGGCACATGCCTGTAATCCCAGCACTAGGGATGCAGAAAACAAGAGCATTGTTATGAGTCTGAGCTGCATAGTGAGACCCTGTACACACACAAAAAATTAAAAAAATAAAAAAAAAAAAATATATATATATATATGTGAACGTCTATAAATTTGGATCTTCCTGCATAAAACAGGCCTGGAACTTCCAGTGGGTCCTCTAAGCTCTTGAAATGAGGCTTGGATTCTTCACCTCGAAATTCCCATTACTCCAGCTGCACTATTAGTCTCCCAAGCAATCAATCATCCTAAATGCCATTGAGATTGTTCTTCTCATAGGGTAAACCAGTTATCTGAGAACCATAGAGGTTAGTGTAAGTTATTTTCCTCTCCCTGCAATTAGGTATCCTTCAGAGAACTGCACAGTGATGGTTTAAAATGAAATTTGGGGTCCAAACAGATTGCTCAGCGGACTAAAGCACCTGCTTCAGCAGATGCAAGGACTGGGGTTCAATCCCCATGTTGAGGTGTGGGCTCTGCCCCCAGGGCATGCTGAGGCAGCATTTGAAACTGGGTGTGGTGGTGTGTGCCTGTAATCCCGGCGCTTGGGAGGCTGAAAACTAGAGAATCACCGCAAGTCAAATCTGTGTAGTAAGCCCGTATAGGCCCTGTACTAAATACATAAAAAAGCATAAAATTTGAGGGATAAGTTTCATCCAGTCAGTTTCAGCGTGCAATTCATTGAGTTCTGATGAGTATGCGTAGTTCTGAACCACCATTGCAAAGGGTGAGAGAGTGCTCCATTGCCCTGAACAGCTTTCTTTTTCTGTATTTTTTAGGGAAGGGTCTACAGGGTATTCAGGGTCTCACTACTATATTGGACTTGTAGTGAGCTGCCTGTTTGCAGCCTCCCAAGAGCTGGGATTACAAGCACATGCACCACCATGCCCAGTCTCAATCACCGACAGAGCACACCCCAGGGATGGGGTCCCCAAGGCAGGTCCAGGGATTGAACCCTTGGCCCCTGCATCTGCTATGCAGGAGCTGTAATCTGCTGAACTACTTGGCCCGCCCTTCTTGAAGAGTTCTCCCAAGCGCTTTTGTGACCGGCAGTCCATCCTCACCAGCCTTGGCCATCCATCTTGGCATGGTTTCTGGCACTGCAGATTTTCCCACTCCAGAACTTCATGGAATTGAAGTCAGTCAGCATGGTGCCATCTGTGGCTTGCTTCTTGTACTCTGCCCATGTTTTCCAGTGTGCTGTGTGGCTCGGTACCGCATTCCTGTTCATGGCTAGTGGGATTCCATCCGGTGACTATCACTTGTTCATGGCTCTTGCCACAGATTGGCAAGTGGGAAGAGAGCTGTGGTAGACATTCGTGGCTCTGTGTCTGGGTGGACGTAGGCCTTTGTTTCTCACAGGAAACACCGAAGAGGGGGTGGATGGCTGGCTCCCCTGGCAAGTATGAGTACAAGGTGAGAAATTTTTCAATTGCTTCCCAAAGTAGCTGTGGGAATTGCTATTCCCCCTCATAATGGATGAGGACTTCAGTTTTTCCACATCTTCTTCAGTACTTTCAATTATGGCCATTCTAAAGAGTGTGATATCTCGGGGTGTGTTTGGCAGTTTGTTTTTATTATGGTAAAATTCACACACCATGGAGTCGACCACCATAGCCACTTCAGAGTAGTTTAACCTGCAGTAAGCACTTTCATGATGTTGCATGACTTTTGCTACCACCCACCTCCAGCATGATCACCTCGATCATTTCTAATCAAAACTGGACCCATTAAATGATTGCACTAAATTATCGCTTACCCAGCTGCTGACAACAACTATTCTATGTTCTGTCTATGTTGGCTATACTCATATAATGGAGTTGTATAGTATTCATTTTTTGTGTGACTGATTTATTTCACTGCCCACAGTGTTCTTAAGGTTCCTTCCTGCTGCGACATATTGCAGAAATCCCCTCCCTTTTTATTTATTTGTTTGTTTGTTTGTTTATTTTTGGCAGAACCAGAAATTGAACTCAGGTCCTTGCACTTGCCAGGGAAATGCTTATTCCACTGAGCCATCTCCCTGGCCCACTTCCTTTTTAAAGACTGAATAATATTCTGTTATATGGATATACCATATTTATTTGTCTAATTGTTTAGCTATTTTGACTATGTCAGTGTTTCTTAATCTGCATATTTCTCTTTTTTATGTATTTGGTACAGGGTCTCACTACTCAGAATAGTAGTAATCCTCCTGTTTTTGGATTCCGCAGCCCTGGGATTGCGGGCATGCACCACCAACCCCAGACTCAGTGGCCAGCTTAGGGTGCTGGAGGGTGGGGCTGGGGCAGCCTGTGGAGCTGGGGATCGAACCAGCCTTTAATTTGCATACTTCTAATGACTGTGAACGTTAAGCATATTGGCAGCCATCATATTCTCATTGCCATCTTTTTATAAGTCTTTGATAAGTCTATTTAAATCCTTTACTCATTTTTGTTAGGTTGACTTTGTGTAACTGAGTTCTTTGTATAACTGAGATTTCCATATTATTTGAATATATATATATATATGATATTATTCCCACATCTATAGTTCACCTTTTCATTTTCTTATCAGTATTCTGAAAATTAAGAATTCAATTTGGTGAAGTCTAATTTATCAGTTGTTCCACTTATATATCATTCTGATGTTTTTGAAAAGTTTTTTTTTTGCTTTGTTTTGAGATAACCTTGCTGTGTAGCACAGGCTGGTTTCAAACTCTCTAGCTAGCCCAGGTGGCCACTGACCCACTGCGGTCATCCCGCCTCGGCTGCCCAAGCTCCGGGATTGCAGGCGTGTGCCGCCATCTCGAGCTTTCTTTTATATTCTATTCTGAATAAAAAAGAACAGTAAATGTTTTAAGTGAACCAGACTTCCACTTTTATCTTAAGCAAACTATGCCGCACACAAATTATTTAAAATTTCTCCTGTTTTCTTCCAGAAACTTTGTAATTTAGCTCCGTCTTAATTGGTACATGCTAGTTATACAGAATAATGAGTTTCATTCAGCAGTAATCATGCCTCAGATAAACCTCATTGGTTGCAATACTAATAACGGGTTTCATGAGTTAATTTTTGTGCATGGTGTGAGGGAAATCTCTAGATCCATTGCTTTACATTGCTTTACCCAATCATTGTAGGACAAATTATTAAAACTTTTTCTACTGAATTACATTAACATTTTTTGTAAAAGATCAGTTGACTATATCCTTATGAGTCAACTTATGGAGATTGTATTCTGTGACTTTATGCAAATGCTACAAGTCTTCATCATTTCAGCTATATAATGTCTTAAGTTCAGTAACGTAAAGCCCCCCTTTTCAGTATTGCTTCTGCTATTTAAATATTTGGCCTTTCTGTTACCTTTTAGAATGAGGTTATGAATTTGTGTACAAAATAAAAAGATTGGGAATTCGGCTGGCCTCACCACAATTACCATGCCATCCTCACCTCAAATCTTCCAAGCACTGAGCATAGTTTATCCTATTTATTTCCGTTGTTTTTTTTTCTCAGTAATATTTTACATTTTTTTAACAAGGAGGTCCTCAACTAATAAAACCTATCACATTTTGGTGGCCTTCTAAGTAATACATTTTATAATCTATTTCCAGTTTGTTTTCTTTTTTTTTTTTTTTTTTTTTTTTTTTTTTTTTTTTTTTTTTTTTTTTTTTTTTTTTTTTTTTTTTTCTTTTTGAGACAGGGTCTCACTATGCTGTTCAGGCTGGCCTCGAGCTCACTTTGTAGCTCAGGCTGGTCTCGAACTCACAACAATCCTCCTGTCTCAGCCTCCCGAGTGCTGGGATTATAGGCATGCGCCACCACGCCCAGCTGTTTTCTTAATATGTAGAATAACAGATTATGTTCATTGACCTTTTTAGCTCTGACCTAGTTAAACTCATCTGTTACAAATAGCTGGTTTATAGATTCTTTAGAATTTTCCACATCATCTTTGAGTCTGCTAAGTAAAACAGTTTTAGTTCTTTCGTTCCAACTTACTAGACTACGTGGCACAGGCTGGTAGACTTGCGTGTCTGTTTCATTTTCCTGGTTTTATCACCAGTACAATGACATGTTTTCCCAGATCTTATGGCTGAAGAGTCCAGGCGTTCCACTTAGTGGACTGATACTGCTGGTGTTTCCGTAGATGCGCTCCAGTGGATGAAGGAGGGTCCCTCTTATGTTACTGACATATGTTATCTAGAGTGGATTTAAAAATTTTTAATCAATTATTCTTTACATCTACTAAGAAGGTCATGTGGGCTTTCCTTTCCTTTCTCTTAATATTACAAATCACTTTGATTAACTTTGATATATTAAACTAATCTTGCCATCCACTTTACCAGGTTTTCATTCTATCCTTTGCGTATATTGGTGAATTTCATTTGCTAAAACTTATATGGAGGATTTTTATATCTGTACTTTTCAGGATTATTGGCGGGTGCTCTCCTTGTAGTACCTTTATGGGGTTTTCACATTGGGATAATTCTGGCTTTATAAACTGCACTGGAAATTATTTTCTCTACCCTCTTAAAATGTGAAATGGCATTACTTTATCCATAAAGGTCAAGCAGACTTCTCCAGGGAAGACTTTGGTCCGTAGGTTTCCTTGTGAAGAGGTTCTTAGCTAACAATTTAATTTCTTTACCAAACACAGAGCTTTTCAGTTTATCTGCTTCTCCTTGGTTGAGATTTGATACTATTGTTCTTGATATTGATAATCTGTGTTTAATCACAAATTGGTATTGGTTGGATTTCTTTGGTCTTTTGAGAAACAACTTCTGGTTTCCTTGATGTTGTTTTTGAATTATTTTCCTCTTTCAATATTTGTTGCTCTTTAGTATTTCATTTGTTCCTTTTAGGTGGACTTTAAGCTCTTTTACTCCTTTTTAAAGTAGATCCTAAGATCTTTTTTTCTTAGGGGTTTCTTCTTTCCTAATACAAATGTTGTCTCCTACACATTTTCCTGTGAACCTTACAGTACCTTGAATTTATCTCACAAATTCTCTGTTCCATTTCCATTTTTCTCTTAATTCAAGACATTTTCTAAGTTTCATTGTTGCTTCTTCTTTGGATCATGGGGCTTATAGAAATATACTGTGTAATTGTCAAATAGTTGTGAACTTTCTAGATAGTTCTTTGTTATTTTGTTGTTGACTTTTTGGTTTCATTCTGTTGTGGCAAATGTGCTTTGTATGATGTTAGTTCTTTTAATTTGTTAAAGGTGCTTTTATGGCAACTATATATGAATATCTGTTATGGTTGGTTAATTGTGTTAGCTTGACGAGTCTAGAAATTTAACTAAGTAACTGAGCACTTCAGCATCCTGGGGTATAGAGGACATGCCTGGACCTTTCTAGGATGTTGTTCATTGTGTCAACTTGAGAATTTTAGAAGTTGAACTAAGTAGCTCAGTAGGGGCCAGGGCTGCGTAAACATACTGAGCCTATGCAAGAGGAGGGTGGGGGTGAGCACACCCACCTGGGGGCAGGTCGCCTGCATGCCACGCATGGGAGATGGACAGCCTTGCACGGCCTGTTGTTCACATGCCTTCAGGCTCCTTGAAGTGTTGCCCCTGTGTCACACCACTGCCCCTTGGAGCCAGCTGATTATGGGCTGAAGCCCCCATAATCTCTGAGCTACCTAAATCTTTCTTTCCCTAATTTTGGGCATTGGCTGTTTTGTCCCAGCAATGAAAGAAAAGTATCTAAGACACTGTCTTCATAAATACTCCATGTTTATGTGAAAGAATTGTCCAGTGCTATAAAATTTGGTCAGTAGTGCTGATTGTATCTTCCACAGCCTTTCCAATAATCCATAAGCTTATTTCATGTGTGTGTGTCCGTCCGTCTGTCTGTCTGTCTGTCTGTCTGTCTGCTGGTCTATTCTTGGCACCAGCAACTGAACCCAGGTCCTCGTGCATAGTAGGCAATTACTATGTCACCGAGCTTTAGCCCTGGTTGCATTTGTTTCTGATCAACAGAAGGATATTAAGATGTCTAACTATAATTGTGGATTTACACGCTGATTCTTCTAGTTACTCTCTTCCTGTCTCATCTATTTTGGTGTGCTGTCATTAAATCCAAATAAATCTATCACCTCGGGGCCCTCTTAGTGAATTAACCCTTAATCATTTTGAAATGCTGATCTTTATCGCAAGTAATATATCTTGTGCTGAAATTTCCTTTAAGAGTAAGACTTCTAATAACTTTTGGATTAGTGATTGCCTGCTTTAACTTTTTTTTTTTTAAGAAGTAGACATTATTTTTAGAGCAGTTTTAGGCCCACGGCAAAATTGGACAGAAGGCACAGAGAGCTCGTACAGAGTCCCTTCCCCTGCCCATGGGGAGCTCCCTAAGTGCCAGCCCCCTCTACTAGCATGAGCACACTTTTTATAATATTTTACTTTTTTATGTGAATATATTTAAACATGTGTTTTTGACTTAGGCTATAGAGAGAGCTTGCCGTTTTATCTGCTCTGACAGTCTGTGCCTTTTATTTATTTATTTATTTTTTTGTCTTTTTGAGACAGGGTCTCACTATGCAGCTCAGGCTGGCCTTAAGCTCACTTTGTAGCTCAGGCTGGTCTCGAACTCACAACAATCCTCCTGCCTCAGCCTCCCGAGTGCTGGGATTACAGGCATGCACCACCACGCCCGGCTAGTCTATGCCTTTTAATTTGGGGTGTTTACACCACTCATATTTAATGTAAACATCGACACGATTGCCTTTAAATATACTGTCTCTCTATTCATTTCTACAGATACCTGATGTTTATTCCCTTTATCTTCTTTTTCTAACTTCTTTTGTCATATTTTTCATGATTCTATTTTATCTATAATTTGTTTTATCAGATGTTCAACTTTGTTCGATGAAGAAATAATCACTCCAAAGCTCAAAATGGACATGTTCTCTTTAGCCACGGTGTCTATCTACTACAGTGTTGCTTGAAATATTATATTGCCAAAACTT
The DNA here is from genome assembly GCA_004027165.1 of Ctenomys sociabilis. Classification (NCBI taxonomy): domain Eukaryota; kingdom Metazoa; phylum Chordata; class Mammalia; order Rodentia; family Ctenomyidae; genus Ctenomys; species Ctenomys sociabilis. The sequence continues at coordinate 78,387 of PVKA01003793.1, read as the reverse complement.
TGCTACTGTATGCTTGTCCTTCTTTCTCTTGTGCTTCTACTTAGCATTCATTTTGCTTGATGTGCAGCCTAAACCCCACAATCACTTTAGTTACTTACACTTTCATCAGGTGATTTTCTTTTAATAGTAAAACAAAAGTAAGCAATGTGCTTTCTATATTTACCTCCCTCTTTACTATTTCTGGTGCTTTCTTCACCTGATTCACGTTTCTGCTCAGTCTTATTTTCTTTCTAGCTGTCTCACTCTGCTGATATGCTGGTAATGAATTCTCTCACCATTTGTTTGTCTAGAAAAAGATCTTTTCCCTCCATTGTTTTTTAAAGATAATTTGGTTTGCTATACAATTGTTGGCTTACAGGTTTTATTTTTCTCCCATACTTTAAAATGATTACTTCTTTGTCTTCTGCCTTAGACAATTTGCAATGAGAAGTTTGTTGCAGCTGGAATCTTTGGTGTTCAGAAAAAGCTGTCTTTTTTTCATCTTTTTGTCATATTTCATTCTTCTGGTCATTGACTTTCTGCAATTTGATTATTTTGTGACTTAGAATATTATTTTTTTCATGTAACTTTGATTAGGGATTTGTTGAGCTGTGTGGATCTGGGAGTTCATAGATTTTACTCAAATTTGGAACATTCTTAGCTATTATTTCTTCAAATATTCCTCCTCCCCTAACTCTGGACTTTTTTGGGGGCTTCAACTACCAGTAATGCTAGGTCACTTGATACTGTCCCATGTTCCTCTGATGCCCTGGCCAATTATGTCAGCCTGTTCGCTCTGTTCCTCATTCAGGAAAGTTTAAATTGTTGTGTTTTTAAATTCTCTCTTACCCTCTGCCTTCCCCTTCCCTTCCCCCTCTTGCTCCTTTCCTCTCTCCCCTCTCACTTTTGCTCTCTCCCTTCCTAGCTCTTTCCCTCTCTCCTTCCCTCCTTCCTTCCCTCCCTCCTTCCTTCCTTCTCTCCTTCCTTCCCTCCTTCCTTCCCCCCTTCCTTCCCTCCCTCCTTCCCTCCTTCCCTCCCTCGTTCCTGCCCTCCCTCCCTCCCTCCCTCTCTCCCTACCTTGTTCCCTCCTTCCCTCCCTCCCTCCCTCTCTTTTCTCCTCTCCCTTTCCCACGTCTAATCTTTAGTCATTTCTGTCTAGGATATTCTTCATCTCCCTTACTGTATTTTTCATCTCCAGAAGTTCAATATGATCCTGTGGATGGTTTCTATTTCTGTCCCATCTTTTCTTCTGGCATTGGGTACTAATACATTAGTATATTTAGCTCAGTGGAACAGCTATGGAAGTGTTCTTGTTGGTTAGTCCTATCACTTCTCTCATTTCTGGGTCTGATGAAGTTGGGATTTCTTCTGATTGCAGGCTGTATTTCCCACCTCTTTTTATTCCTCATGATTTTGTGTTGAGTGTCTTATACTATTAGCTGGAGAGCATCGTTGCAGTTCTTTATTTTGCTGACTATTGTCCGGGCGTCTGTTTAGCTTATCTATATGAGTCTGTTAGTGTCAGTTTTTAAGCTATGTTAGTATAGAACCAGTTAGTTTTTGAAATGTCAGAACATTTTGTTAATGTCAAATTCTTAGCTATTTTTTTCCCCTCTATTTCAGTGATTCTTAGTTTTCGGGAGAGTTGTGGGCGTGTCTAATCCATAGACCACCTGCTGTGTAAAACTATAGTTGGTCACATCCACGTGGGGGTGGTGCTCATTAGCATACATGCTGCAAAATATAAGATGGTTGGTGAGTCTTTCCTATCAGTGTGGGCTATCCAGGCTACTCCAGGGGAAAAGTTCCTCCTTTAATTCATATTCCCTTTGTTCCTTTGGTGATCAGGAACTTTATAATTTTACCTTAATTCACAGGTTGATTGCAAAAGATCTCATGGACACAGAAAAACCTTTAGAAGGGTTAGAGAAACATACTGTATAGTTTGTGGTAATGATCATTGTTATTGTTATTACATTTAGTGACATTTTTGTAAATGGTGCTTTAAATATAACTCAATCCAGGCATGGTAGTACATGTCTATAATCCTAGCTACTCTACCTGAGAGGCTGAGGCATGAGGATCACATTTGAAACCAGCCTGAGCAACGTAGTACTAATACATTAGTATATTTAGCTCAGTAAAGCTAACTATACTGTCTCAAGGGCCGGGGAGATAGCTCAGTAGAATAAGCACTTGCCTGGCAAGTGCAGGGTCTGGAGTTCAATCCCTGGTAGTGAAAAAGAAAAACTGTCTCAAAAAAAAATTAAAAATAAAATAGATAAGAATGTAGCTCAGTGGTGAGCATGTGCCTAGAATGTGTAAGTCCGTGGCTTGAGTCCCTAGCACCAAAATTTAAAAAAATAAATAAAATAAAGATAGTGGTTAGTTCTTCTATTAGGTCCTTCCTTAACTGTACAATACACTGCTCGTGGACATCTATGTACTCCCATGTGTACGGGTATACACATACCAAGAGCTTGTACCTAGAAAAGAACTAAAGACAACTTCATTACCGCTCTGCATGGAATGTGTGGTTCTTGTCCCCTCTCCTCTCCCCTTCTGGCTCAGACACCCAACAGAGTTACACAGCTTTCTCATTGATTTGCAAGTGAATGCTGTGTAATTCCCATTGTGAAATTCTTTTTGCCTTCTGTGTGATTAAAATCAATAACGATGCAATTTATGGAACGATGTTCTTCGGGGAGCTCTCTGAACCAGTTTCCTGCTGTCACGCAGGGTTGCTGTGCACGTCCTTTGACAGGCTGGGAGGTGCCTGCATGTCAGCTTGGTGACACGCGATCTTCCCTCCTCTCATCGTCCTCGGTCAGGAGGGTAGAAGCCAGGGCTGCACCTGCCTTGCCACAGGCCACAATGTCCAGCGCATGCTGTTGTGTTGTGGGTCTGCCTCCAACCCGCTGCTGAGTCCTCTGTACTGCCACTTTTCCCCGTGTCACCTGCCCCATGTCTCCTTGGATATTGCAGCCCTTGCTCTAGGGTACCAGGGCATCAGCAGTAGCAATACGAGTAACAATAACAAGCACAGACCTTTGCACCTTGCCGAGCTATTTGGAGAGGTCACTATGTACCGTCTCACTTAATCTTCACCACCACCTCTTAGGTAGAAGGTTTATAAGGCCCATGTCCCAGAGCAGAAAGCTGAGGCTCCAGAATGCGGAATGACGGCCTCCCAGAGGGCAGCAGGCTACAGCCTTCCCATCCCACCGCTTCCTGGCCTCCTGCCTGCAGCCTCTCAGCCTCCTGTCTGTGCAGTGAGAGGGCCCGGCAGCATGGGGCATCCTTGCAGACTGCTCCTGAACCAGGCAGGGGGGGGGGGGGTGGGAGGGCGTCTGTCCACGGAGACCCCTTTCCAAACAAAATAGGGCTTTTTACTCCATGTTCAAGTTAAGTAGGTGATTAAGCGGGTTTTATCTTGCCAGTGGGTAATGAGGGTTGAATTAACCTATGCAGTTATAGAATGTTCCTTTGATGCCTGGGCTCTGTTTGCAATGGGAAGCCAACAGGGAGTGACAATTGCAACATTATGCAAATGGCCACAGGAAGCGGTTGCTGTGGGCAACCAGGAGTGTGAGGACTCATCTCCATGCTTCTCTGACTTCTGCTGTGGCTCCCTTTCCACGTACCCCCCAGCACCCCTTCTAGCACCCCTACCTTTGCTTCTCCAGTACCCATGGGGGGGGGGGTAATGTGGCCACCCTGGTGCTGCCCTGTGGCATAGAGGTCAGCGCCTTTCAAGGATTACAGACACCTGCCCGCTATGGTGACCAGCTCCTCCATTTTCATCCATTACAATCCTTTGTCTGCTTGTCAGCCTCCCTGGGGAGTGGGTAGGGGTGCAGCAGGAATCAGAGGTGGATTCTGAGACCCAGCCAGCTGCAGGCCACGAGACACGCTATACCTGCTGCACACATGGCACTGGGGAACAGGTCTGCTACGGACTCCTCCTGTGACTCTTCTGGCTTCTGTCAGGCAGGGGCCTGGGGCAGCTTCTAGTCTTGGCCAGCAGGAGAAACCTGGTCTCGGGTAGGGTGGGGTGGGGCAGCCTCTCCAGCACATATGGGCAAGATGGCATGAAGTACTCCAGGAGCTGGGCCTCGATGAAAAAAGCAAAGAAGCAAAGCCAGGGCCCTTGGCTGATCAGAGGGAAACAGGGGGGGAGGGGGGGGAGGGAAAGAGAGAGAGAGAGGGAGGGAGGCAGACACTCAGGATGTGTCCACAAAGGTAGGAAGACAGGGGAGGAAAAGAGCCAATTAGAAAAGCCAAACCTAGAACTGCCCTTCCTCCAAACAGAGCTGTCCTGCCTCCCTGCCTTCTCCTCCTCCTCTTTCTCCTCTTCATCCTACTCTTCTTCCTATTTCTTCTCAGAATGAATATGGTTTGAAGATGAGCTCAAAAGTCTATAAAGTAATGGGGAAATAATCACCAACAAAACCATAGCTCGAGCCAGCTCCACAACTCCATGGCTGTCGCTGCCCTGACCCTACCCTTAACAGGGCCTGCAGAGTGAGCCCCACCAGGGGCCCTGCCCTGTCCCTTACTGGCTCCCAGCCCCTGTCCTGAGGCCCTGGCATCCCTGCCTGAGGGGTCACCTGAGTCCTGCCTGGGGCCTAGAGAGCTGGGATCAGAACCCACAGACGATTGGGTGGTCAGGCCAGGTGCTGGTTCTCTGACACCACTGCAGGTAAATAGCCACACAGATGTGGCCCACAGCTGTACTCACAGCTGCACCTTAGCACGGCTAAGCTGATCGGAAGTGTATGGATCACCGAGGGCGAGGGAACTGTGATGTGGGGGGTCACAGAGAGGCCCTCTCCAGGGACTGCGTGTCCTGGATTCCAGACTCCATGGGGAATAATGTTGGCTAAATGTTTTTAGGAGCCAGTAAGCACTGGAGCAGCTTTTAGCTCTTACTGGTGAGAGTCCCTACATCCAAGGACCAAGCTTATAAGCAGCCCCCTTCTTATTTTTATGGTACCAGGGTTAAATTAATTAGTTAATTAATTAATTAATCTTATGTATTTAGGACAGGGCCTACAGGGTCTCCCTACACAGATCGGACTCATAGTGATCCTCCTGTTTTCAGCCTCCCAAGCACTGGGATCACAGGTCTGCGTCACCACACCTAGACTCAATCACTGGCTCAGCCCGCCCCAGGGCCAGGGCCAGCATGGCACACCAGGATTGAACCCCCAGCCCTTCAATCTGCTTAAGAAGGTGCTTTAATCCCCTGAGCTATCTGGGTTTTCGCGGTAAGCTACATCCCAGCACTATCATTTCCTTTAAAAAATATGTTTTAAGACAAGGCCTCACCAGGTCACTAAATTGCCGATGCAGGTCTGCCACCTCCTGTAACCCTGCCTCAGCCTCCGCCACCATCTCCAGCTTCAGGCCAGGCTTGCTCGGTGAACTCTCCTGCATGCAGTGCTAGACCCACATTTATGACGCATCTACTATGTGCAAGCCATCGTGCTGGAAGGACACTGACCCCAGTGAGCTGCAGCAGAGCTGGATCGAAGCTGAGCACTGTGATTATGCTATTCTGCAGATGAAAACTTGAGGACAATACTTTTCCCCAGGTGACACAGCAAACAAGTGGAGAGGGTGGGATTTGATGTTACGTTTGTCTGACTCCAGTCCTGTGAAGGTTGGTGGGGGCGAGGAGCAGGGATTAAGGGGGGAAGGGCGGAGGCAGGCAATATTGCCTGGTAGCATTATTTTTATGTGTGATTACAAATTTGGGCAATAGTACAGACTCACTTGTCCCTGTGGACTTACGCCATTAAAGCAGAATAACAAATTTACATAGAGTTTTTGTTAAATTTCCACTAATGTATAAATAAGCCTAATTATAAGGGCTGATTAACGGATGCATGCGAAGGATGGCTGCACAATTATCTGAGGTCCGTTTGTTCTCCGGAGCAACTTAAATATGTTCCTTCATATACGGGGTTTGGCTGAAGAAGTCATTTTCCCTGGTAGGGACAAGGGGACGCCTGCCAGCATATCCTCTTTCTGAATCTTCGGGAAGGTAGTGATGGCGATGACAGCAATCACCTGGGTCAAAGACCCATCCTCCAGCAAGGACCATTTTTTATTTTTGTGTTTTAGGGAAAGGTCTACAGAGTGTTCAGGGTCTCACTACTAGCTTGGACTTCTAGTGATCCGCCTGTTTATAGCCTCCCAAGAGCTGGTATTACAGGCATTTGTCATGATGGCCAGTTTCAATTGCCTTCTCAGTGCACCCCAACGGTGGGGCTGGCACGGCAGGCCCCGGGTTCAAACCCCCAGCCCCTGAGCCTGCTTTCAGGTGCTTTAATCTGCTGAGCTATTTGGCCGGCCCTGGATAATGTTAAATTGAATAAAAAGAGATGGAATTTAATTCTTACCAACTTTGGGGGGTGGAGCTCGGACGCCGCACAAATGTCATAGTGGGTAACGGACTTAGTGAGGAACTCAGCCCAGATTGCACCAGTGCATCATACTCAGGAGTCTGGAGAAGCCACGCCCAGCAGTTTGAAGCCACACCCAGCGGGCTGAAGCCACGCCCCGTGGGCTGAAGCCACGCCCAACAGGCTGCTGTGGCCCTCCCTTGCTCCGGAGCCCTAGTGGTCCTGCTATGTGGGTAGTGGTTCATTCCTTTCTGGCCTCCCCTACTGCAGTCTGAACACAGAGCCCAGGAAGAAGTGGTCCTGGCTCCTCTGCAAGGCTGTGCTGTGCCTTCGGTTTGTAGACCCCCTCTGCCAGTGGCGCCGGTACTCACCAGGCTGCCCTACCAGTGCCATCTCCCAGCTCTTTTTCTGGAGCTCAGCTTCCCTACTTGGGGTCTGTGTGGCCTGCTGTCCGGCTGCCCTCAGGCCCTGGGAATGAACTGTGTGCTTCAGCTTCCTGCACAGCTTTGTGAGCCTGCCAAGGGTGCTTAACCAAGGAGCAGGGCTTTTACAGGGCTGAGCTCAAGGTGTCAGCATGGCCGGTTCATTCCCAGGCCTTGGGTTTGCCTAGCAGATGAGATCTTGTCCCCGTGCCCTGCGATGGCTGAGCCCCTGTCGTCATTGGGAGGGAGGCCAGGAGCCCTGGGTTGAATCCCACCCTCGTAACCTCTTCGTACTCTTTAGCATCACTGTCCCCAACTACAGACCTGTTGCACTGGGATGAGGACGTCAGTGTGTCAGTGGTGGTGGGGACACAACCTAGCCCTGGGGGCTGGCATGGCAAAGTAATACACATTCAGCAGCTGCTATGGCAGAGATTCTAATCCGGCAGCCCTAGTGGCCACGCGTGTCACCAGGCTAACACCAGGGCATCCCTGGTCCTTTACGTGGGCTTTGTGGAGGACCCGTGCCTGTGCCTCTTCTGCCTCTTTCAGCCAACTCACTGTGTCTTCCAAGCCAGCCCTGGCAGATATTTCTCACGCTGTTGGACTGGCGAATCTTTCCCACACTGTCCCATTGTCACCACCCTCTCTGAAACTTCTGCTTCCTCTTTCATATTAAGGGACCTTGTGAATTCCCAAAGGGATGCTCTTAGTTTCAGGTCAAATAACTAGCTGCACAAGATTACACAAGTATAGGGTCTGGCAATTAATACACAGACCTCTTTGGAGAGTTCCCATTCTGCCAACCACGCTCTTATAAACGGTGTATCAACACGGAGCGTCTTTGTTAAATTATTTTTAAATTCTTCACCCCTATCTGTTTTATGTTACTGTAACAAAGTGCCTGAGGCTGAATGCTTTATAAAGAGAAGAGTGCTAGGGGCTCAAGGGTAGGTACCAGCACTGGCTGGGCTGTGGTAAGGACCTCGTGGCAGATTTTATCCCATACAGGGAAGGAAGCAAGAGAGCAGGGAGGGAAAGGATCAGTCTTTGCTATAGCAACATTCTCTGGCCAGAAAGAATCCACTCCCGAGACCTTCTTCCAGGCCTAATTATCAACTGTTATGGTTGACACATTACATCAACGTGAAGCATGTAGAGGCTTAACTGAGTAACGGGGCAGCTCTACATCCTGGAGTGAAAAGGACTCACCCTTTCCTCTAGAATGTTGTTCATTGTGTCAACTTGGGAAGTTTAAAGGTTCAGCTAAGTGACTCAATAGGGGCCAGGGTCCTCACTCTGCGTACTCCGCAGCTTGTGGAAGAGGAGGACAGGGAGCTGGTATGGGCGTGGGAAGATGGCCCATGTCCGATATAAGGGAGGAAAAGAACTGTGTCCACCCACCCCTTTGCTCTCGCTGCGTTTGCGGTCCTCCAACACCTTGGGCTGTTGCCTGCCTTGGCGCCAGCTGGTTACAGAAGACTGAAACCTCCACAAGCTGTGAGCTAAAGAAACCCTTGCTTCCTTAGTTGTGGGCCTTGGGAGTTCTGCCTCAGAAGCGAGAGGAGAACCACCAAGACACCAAGCACAGGCCCAGCTCCTGCATGGTCCCGGAACCTTCCGGACTCTCACACTGCAGCCCAAGCTCACCGTGAGTCTGGGGGAAGCAGAGCATATGTGAGCCACACTTCTGGTACAGGCAGACAGAGGCAAACAGCTGCTAATGCGGGTCTTGCACGCGTGCGTATTCAGGCTGAGGCGTGCGCAGCAGGCTCGCAGGCCTGCTCCTCCCCTTCAGCGGCTCTCACTCTCCTGCTGCAGGAGGGCTCTGGCCTGTGCTCTTGACCCAGCTTCCCTCAGCTGAGCGATGCCAGCGGCTTCTGTCCTTCTCAGGGGATGACTTGCCTCCGCTGAGCCACGGGCCACTCTGCTTCCGACAACCTTCCTAAGGTGCCCTCTGACACATAAGTGCTTAAATCAAGAGCGTTTGGTGCCCTCTGGCTTAGCTAAGGTGGCGAGAGAGCAGAAGTGCTGGGTCACAAAAAACAGAGGACACTGGCTCTTTTTATTTTAATTTTTGAAATGTATTTATTAAGGCCAGCCAGATAGCTCAGTGGACTAAAGCGCCTGGTTAGGCAGAGCACAGCGACTGGGGTTTGATCCCCAGCATCACAAGCCACGCCAGCCCGATCCCCGTGGCGTACCGAGATGGTGATTGAGACTAGGCATGGTGGCACAGGCTCACCTAGCGCTTGGGAGGCTGAAAACAGGAGGATCACTATGAATCCGATCTGTATAGTGAGGCCCTGTAGACCCTATACTAAAAAAATACATAAAAAATATATTCATTTACTTAGTACAGAGTCTCACTGCGCAGCTCAGACCCATAGTGGTCCTGCTGTCTCGGCCTCCCCCATGGTGGGATTACAGACATGCACCACCATATCTGGTTCTACCGCTGGCAAGACATGAAGTACCGGGCATTGAACCTGTGTCCTTGCACTTTCCAGGCAGGCACTTGTACCACCAAGTTATCTGCCCAGCTCCCCAGCTCTGTTATGGCCAAGTCAAAACCCGAACCCGAAGTGGCCAAATGCACATCTAGCATCCCTCCCGCCATGTGCCCTCAGCTTTCTATTAACCTGTGATGGTTCTGTTTCACAGATGCTCTTTGGACTTGGTGTCCCGTGTCCCTGTCGGAGCAGGTACTGGAATTTTCCCTCTCGTACAGGTGCCAGTCCTTGGCTACCTGGTGGCTCAGTGGTTTCGTTTTATTTCTAACGGATTTGTGCTGTTTTCCAGACCAACATTTCTCTTGGGCTTCATTGCTGACACTGTATTTGATGTCCCTTTGTGTGGAAGGTGGTTTTGTTGTTGCTGATGTTAGCACCTGCTCTATGTCAGGTTCTGTGCTAAGCGGGTAACACAGTGCCTCTTTTCGGGAAGAGCAGATCTGGCAGGGGAGAGCAACCTTGCTCCAGCAGGCACACGAGTGAGCGCACAGTAGGACTGAAGGAGCAGACTCCGCTGCACAGGAAGAACGAGCCTGACCAGAACACTGGAGGTGGGGAACAGCTGGGAAGGCTTCCACTTGTCTCTTACCTGATCTTTATCAAAAGCAAAGCATGTGTTAAGGCCCTGGGGTGGCAGGGGGCCTTGGTGACTTGTGGAACTGGTTTCCTTCTGGCCACCTGGTGTCTGACCCAGACATGATGGCTCCTTTCCCTGCCTTCTGTCCCCTCCTAGAAGCAATCTGTTGGCAGGAAACATTTGAATACTTTCAGCCCTGTGACAAAGCCACTTCATAGCTTGCAAAGAAAAACAATAGGTGATTGGACAGTTAGGTGGACAATATCCCTCATTAAATTCTCCACCCTGCCGGGCGTGGTGGCGCATGCTTGTAATCCCAGCACTCGGGAGGTTGAGGCAGGAGGATTGTTGTGAGTTTGAGACCAGCCTGAGCTACAAAGTGAGCTAAAGGCCAGCCTGAACTGCATAGTGAGACCCTGTCTCAAAAAGACAAAAAAAAAAAAAATTCTCCACCCTGCTGTGCATGAAACCAAGTAGAGAAAATGGCGCCTACATCCCCACACTGGGAGGTCTGTGGAGCATGCTCCAACCACCCCACCCCCCAGCACAGGACCCAGCACGATGCTGACCCAGGCTTCCTTTTCCTATTCAGTGTTTCAAAGACAAACAGAGCTGGTGTTGCCTGCGCAGGCCCCAGGTGGCTGTGGAAAATGGAGGTGACAGCTGTGGAGGAGCCAGGGTCTCAGCCCATATGTGGGATGTGTTTGAGACAAGTAATCTCCAGGAAAACCAGCCGCGGTGGCCGCTGAGGGTGTGTCTCTGAGGATAATCTCTCTTCTCAAGCTGTCTCCGCCCTTTTATCTCCTGACTCTGAGGGAGGCATCTTTAGCTCCCAGAGCCTCCCTCCCTGTGCTCCATCCTGAGGGGCTTGGCCCCCCCAAATAGCCACTTCCTCTTCAGCTCTCTCCACCTCCAGTTTCCTGATTACCAGCGAGGTCCATTTTGAGAGTGAAGCAAACTGATTTACACTTGATTTTCACCACGGTTCAGTGATGGATGACCCCTGTTACTCCTGGAGAGGCATTCTTGCTTTGGTGAAGGGGGTTAACCCAAGTGAGTCTCCATGAGGTAGCATCCCGGAGGGGTGGGTGGGTGCCATGTCTGGGGGCAACTGGACCTAAAATGGGGACCTAGCAGTTTTGTGATGTGTTTGGCTGGTCCTGCTCACATGAGTGAGATCAGGACATGCAGAATCATTTCTTCCCTGTATCTCTCCACCCCTCCCTCCCTCCTTTCTTCATTCATTCGTTCCTTCCCTCCTTCCTTCCTTCCAACTTTCCATGTTTCCTTCCATCCATCCTTCTTCTGCAAAGCTGGATGCAAGATATAAAAACAGCTGAGTCCCTACAGAACTGTCACTGACCAGAGCTCTGGGCCATCTCTGGGTTTAAATCTCTCCTTCCTTAGGACTCATAGGAGCAATCATCATGGAAAGACCTACAGATAAATCCCCAAGAATACACAATAGCAGAACTTTCTATTTCTGTGAGTTCCTAAAGCAGCATTTTAGGTGAAAACACTTCGATTTGTATAAATCGTCTTCCTTTCCGTTTTTCTTCCTTTCTCTCTCCCTATTTTCCTTTCCTTTCCCTCCTCTCTCCTGTCTCTCCCTCCCTCCCTAACTCCCAACCACCCATCTTCCTTTCCATTCTTTTTGGTCCTATCACTGAATTCCCACTATCTGCTCTCTGAAGACCTGACTTCCACATGCCTTTCCATCATTAAGGACTTTTTCTCCCCCAGATCTATTGGCAAAGCCCAGGCAAGAGCCCAGTGGCTCCTGCACCACGTGTCTTTCTCACGTCAGTGACGTGGACGCTCACTGTCTTGAGGCAGCCCCTGGCTCCAGTGTGCACCCTCAGGAGTCAGGAGACCACCCCAGCCACAGTCTGCGCTGTCACTCTGCGACCATTTCCCATTCACTCGGGATCTCTTCCACCTGCTTTGTTTTCTTGCTTCAGAATCTCCCTTTATTGTTGGAAGACCTGATTAAAGCAAGCCATTTCTTCCCTGCCCCATGCAAAACTGTGTTCCTGGGTGGGTGAACAATGAGACTGGAGGCTGAGATGCAGAACACCATGTGGTTGTGGTTCCACGTTGCAGTGTTGCTATACCTGGATGCACTGCCACGGGCTTTCACCTGGACCGTGGGGGATCGAGTCTCCTGTCCTGTGAGAACATTTGGCTGGAAACCCTTTCTAAACAAACTCATGGGCTGTGTGGCCTGCACTGGGGTGCCAGAGAGGAAAAGGAGATCAGGCAAGATTTCTAAGGTCTCCATCCTGCTGGATTCCAGAGGCTCTCTCTACCTGACAAACCTCCGACTTCCGGTGGAGCCTGGATGCTCATTCTGAAACACCTGCATGGCCAAGACTTTCATCTTTATGAATTGCATTCCAGCTGGCTTTTATCCTAAAGTGAAGTCCAAGTTTTTATGCTGAATATCTGTGGCCCCTAAGACCTGGCTCCTGTGGCCTCATCTCTTGCCACTTCCTCCTGTCACCCTACATTCTGTCGTAGTGGATCAGGTGACACACTAGAGGTTCACCACGGGCCCTAGGTCCATGGGGATGCTGCACTTCTTGCCTGGAATTCCTCCACTCTTCCTCCCACTGGCTGGGTCTTCTTAACCCTTTGGTCTCACCTTCCGGGTTGCATCTGTCTGAGACGCCTCTGTACCACCCTGCATGCCCATGGGATACCCGTCAATGATGGATGACCCCTGTTACTCCTGGAGAGGCATTCTTGCTTTGGTGAAGGGGGTTAACCCAAGTGAGTCTCCATGAGGTAGCATCCTGGAGGGGTGGGTGGGTGTCATGTCTGGGGGCAACTGGACCTAAAATGGGATACCCATCCCCAGGATGGATCTATGTCTGCCATGGTCCCTTCAATGAAGAGCATGCCTCTTGGACAGAGAAAGGTGTGTCTCTGCTGAACCAGGAGCCCTTGAAGGACAGGGCTGAGTGCCCCTCACATGGTGCCCAGCCCTGAGCATGGGGTCTGGTAGGGCACAGACAAAGTCAGTATTTGCCACTGGTACCATTTTCAGAGACTAGCAGTGCCTGGACATGGCCTGGTGCCACGTGTGTGTTCTTCCTGGGAGGTGGAGAAGTGTGGGTCACACTTCAGAGGCTCTGGCAAGGTGACTGAGACAGCTTCTAGATGGCAGGCATCCCTCTTTCCACAATTCTCTACTATTTCTTAGTGGTGGAATTGGACTCTGTGTGCCCAGTCCTCTCATAGACCACCCCCCCCAGGTGACCTTGTGTCTTTAGTACAGGCTGCGGGGGTCGTGTGTGGATGCAGACACCTCCATTCATTCCATGTCTGAAGCACCACTGAGCACATCCAACTTGCGTTAGATGCACCCTGGCAAGCCGGCTCTCTGCTCTCATTCAGTCAATCATCTTCCATCTTTGGCAGGAAGGCGCACACATAGCTTTGCATGTGCCAACCCCAACATATTTCTAATTCCATTATGGCTGGGGATGAGCTGGAGGATTATAAGGTGTGTGTGTGTGTGTGTGTGTGTGTGTGTGTGTGTGAGAGAGAGAGAGAGAGAGAGAGAGAGAGAATGTTGAGTTGCCAAGATTAGCAAGCCAAGGCTGAGGTGTGACTGCAGGGAGGCCGACTTCGCATCTGTCAGCCGGTCGTGGCCTTTAGCTAGGAGCCAGCACCTGTCTCCTAGTAGGAAAGAGCCCACTCATGCCCAAAGTGCTGCGAACTGGGGTGCCAATGATTACTGAAAGAGAATTTAAAAGTAAAATAGATCAAAGTACAACTTCAAGCCCGGAGTGGAGATCAGCAGAGCCGGCTAAGCATTCACAGTCCATTCATAGGAGAGGACAAAGAACATCTGGAAAAAGGTCTCTCACTCTGTGATGTGCCTTGTGACCACAGGCAGGAGGAGAGAAGGCTTCGATGTGTCTCTGAGGCTTGTGTGTGTGCACAGGGGTGTGTGTAATCCTTCTTCATTTCCTCTCTGTTCCTTAGCTCATTCTGAAGTTTCTGTAGGTGCTTCCCTGGGCTCAACCTAGCTTCCTCCTCTTCCTCCTCCTCCTCCTCCTTTTCCTCCTCAGTTCTCTGCTAAAACCTACCATGCCCTTTCTGCTAGGTCCAGAGTGACTTTTGACCCTTAACCTCCTTTCCCCACCCTCCGATATTTTGCCTCTACCTCTCCTTACAGCATCAATTTGGTTTCCTCCCTGTACAGCCCTGCATGGGCCTGGTAGTAATTTCTCTCATTGTGTCCAGGCGTCTCTCATTGTGGATAGAGGCTGAACTCACTATTCCATTTGGTTTAAACCCTCCCCTTCCCAATTGTTCCTTAAAATGCTCTCTCACCTGGAAGAGTTAAGCACAAAGCAGGAGTTGCACCAAAAGTATATTTACATTTTGCTTTATAGTTCTCATAGCTATAACAATCTGTTCTAAGAGGATGATGTCTCCCCACTTCAATTTCTCTTTAACCTATGTTAATTTTGCTCTTTTCTTGCCATCCAATTTTGTTCTCTTCAGTTCTGTTCTCAGCTGGTTCCTGGTGTTTCACTCCACATATTGAACTGGCAGAGCAATAATATGTTACAATTAATAAGTGGATTGACAGGCAGGAAGAATGCAAATCTTATTCATTGCATCAGTGGCGCTGCGCAAATTCACTCTTTTTCGAAAATGTATTTAGTCAGCAGGATGGGTTTTGCCCAGCTCTTCGGCGCTTTGCTCTCTGCTGCAGCTGCAGGTTCCGCCTCGGTTCACCTGCAAATTTCAGACATGTAGAGCTCAGGATGGGTTCCAGGAATGCATAAGACCTTTCCAAAGCCCAGGAATTCAGCTCTCCATGCTGCATCTCACATCACAGAAAATACATAAATGTGGATCCACATCTCACTTTAAATGCAGTTGTGTAATTAACACCAAGACTTTGGACCCAAGTTGCCTCTGGCTGGTTGACATCAAAAATCCTCCCACGCACATGGCTTCTCCTGCCCATGTGCAAGTGTAACTCATAATTTACAGCAATGCTATGGGCAAGATGCTCTTATTCTCTGAGTAACTTTTTGTTTTATTGACCTCTTTTGTTAAGCGTCAGTCCATTCCTCATAGGGGCTTTGTTTGAGTGACTTAGAATGATGCAAAAATAATTTCACTCTTGGAAATCTCTCGGGCTCTGGATTGCCTTCCTTACTGTTACAGCCATAAACTGTACACGGGCCCTGAATATTCGAAGGTGTCTTTCACAGGGTGTGCTTTAACTATAGAGCACAATTTAGGTATCAAAATCAGTAGGGGGAAAATGTAAAATATCTGTGTGTGCTAGAGTTCTGGAGGGGAACAGAGTCAGTAGAAAATACGCATATGTTTATGCAAGAGGATTTACTATGCAGGCTTACAGGGTCAGAGGTGGGAGCATGCAGCTTGACTATTTGTTTACTGCAGAGCTGGAGGGGCCAGTAGCTGCTCAGGCCAAGAAGATGGAAACTGCAGAGAGAAGGAGCTCAGGGACACAGCAGCAGTCCATGGCCAAAGGCCTGGAAGTTTACCAGAGCTGCAAGTGTAAGCGTGTGTCGGAAGACTGGCTAAACTGGAGACCCGCACATCAGTATCTACAGGGAATTGTAGAAGTGAAGGGCACCCCTGCCCAGGAGAATGGGAGCTCTTCAAAGCAGGCCTCTTTCCTTCTTTCCCTTTTTAGTTCATTAAGGCTCCAAGCCTATTGGTTGGTGCTGCCTACAACTAAGGTGGGTCTTCCTCTCAGTTTGCCGTCCTACATGTCAGTCACCCACAGACACACCCAGAACCGTGCTTTAGCAATCTGCTAGGTGTTTCTGAATCCATTCAAGTTGACATAGTTTGAAGAATGGTCACGATATCTTACTAATAGCTATTTATATTGGCCACATATTAAAATTATAGTGATAATAGTTTTGCTTAGTCAGGTTCAAAACAGTATATTTTTAAAATTAATTTTTTAATGTGTTTAGTACAGAGTCTCACTACACAGATGGGACTCGTAGTGCTCCTCCTCTTTTCAGCCTCCCAAGCACTGGGATTACTGGTGTACGCACGGCACCACTCCCAGTGTCAATCACCGGCTCAGCATGCCCAGGGGCAGGGCCAGGATAGCAGGCTGGGGGTCAAGCACCCAGCCCCTGCATCTGCCTAAGCAGGTGCTTTAATCTGCTGAGCTATCTGGCCGGCCCTTATTAAAATTAATTTTAATGTTTTGACTTTTCCATGAGGCTACTAGAAAATTCTGAATCGCACACACAGCTCACATTATTAGTACAGGGTTTACACAGATGGGACTCGTAGTGATCCTCCTGTTTTCAGCCTCACAACGGCTTGGATTACAGGCCTGCAACCCACACCCAGTCTCAGTCGTTGACTCAGCATGCCCTGGGGGCATGGTGTGTGGTGGTGGGGATCAAACCTCAGTCCCTAGGTTTTGCCTAAGCAGGTGCTTTAGTCCGTTGAGCTATGTGGCTGGTCCATGTACTGTTTCCTTTGGACCTCTTGTCAGCCCAACCCTCTAAACCAAAGCTCTGCCACACTCTGCGGGACTGGGGTGACTCACCAACTGCGTTGTAAATAAAATTTTATCCAAATACAGGCACAGGCATTTGTTCACAACACATCCATGACTATCCGTGCCGCCGTAGCACCCAACGAGTTGCTGTAGATGAGGGAGAGGCTAGAAGTAGTCACCATGTGGACTTCTGTAGGAAAAGTCTACCCATCGCTGCTCTGGATCCCAGGCAAGAGAGGACCTCATTTTGCCAGTTTGACCATGGTTGTATTATCAGGACCTAGAACAGTGTTGGACACGTAACAGGTATTCAGGGAGGGAGGGAGGGAAGAGAAGAAAGAAGAGAGCTAGAAAGGTCTGTGGTCTTTCTGTAGATCATCTTCACTTGGTGAAGTGTCTACATGGCCCTGTAAGCCATGGAGACAGAACTGTGTGCTTGGCCTTGAGCCCAGGGCTCCCTACATGGAGCCAGTGCCTAACGGTGCTTCCCAGCCATGGCATCCCAGGGCGCAGCTCAGGGTCTGAGTCAACACTGAGGAATGGGAACTCCGGGTTCCCTACTAGACTGCCCAGCTTCTCGCAGGTGGAATCCCAAGGATGACCCCCAGGGACCTTTACCTGGTACGAGTCCCTGCCTTTTACTGGTAGGCACAGTCTGCAGATACATACAGGCCATACCAGCGATTATGTTACCTTACAGAGCAAAAGATCTGAGCCTGATGTAACCAACTGACCCCTTTAGAATCAGAGCACTTTCTTAGCTGGTAACAGAAATCAGAGAATGACAAGATGGTTTGTTCCCAGAAAGAGAAATAAAGGACCCCAGGGGCTGTGAATGACCTGGGCAATAACAATCACGGTGGCAAGGACCTCAGTCTTGAGGCCCTAGAAACTGGACTCCACCAGCACTGAATGAGTGGGGAGCCAGAGTTCCCAGAACACAGTCCAGCCTGCACCATCGTTAGCCTCCAGGGGTGCCCAGGAGAGACCCATCCAAGCCCCCTTGTTATCCCTGGGCTCTGCATTAACAATGGCACAGCTGCATAAGCATCTGTATCTATGGAGCGCATGCCCCATCTGGGGAACAATATGCCACCAGCAGAAGTGTGGCTTATCCTCAACAGAGGGGGGTTTGGTACCTTCTCTTCATTTCTTCCCCTCCCCTCATTCCTGATATCCCCAGCCCCCACTTCCTCCTACCCTTTCTCCTCCCCTTCATCCTTCTGCTGGTATTGGAAATTGAACCCCAGAACCTTCACATTGACCCACACCCCCAATCCTTTTATTTTTGAGACAGGGACTCACTAACTTCCTAAGTTGCCCTGGGCTGGGCTCAGACTTGTGACCCTCCTTCTTCAGCCTCCCAGAATGCTGGGATTCCACTTATGTGTCATTACATCTGACTACCTGCTCCCTTCTCTACGGCTCTGATGTGGGCTCTGACAGGGAACTGCTCTTCATTCCTGTCACCTTTCCTTAGATTCAGGGACCCAAGCATGAGTTCAGGGTGGCTCATGTGTAGGACACAGGAGAGCTACCCCTTCGTCACCCTTCCTCTGGCATAGAAGCCACTTGATCACAGTGTCTGGGCATCTGGCACTGCAAGGGGTACAGCTGGGGCTGCCATGGGGTGACAATACCCCATGACACGCAGCACAAGGGGAGAGTGTGAAGTCACGCACCTTCATCAGTGTGCTTTCCATATTCTGTCTTCATGCTGGAAGCGCCAGAACACACATTTCTCCCCAAACTTCCCATGCTTAGTTAGTCAAGCCTCTGAGGTCTAACAGATGACAGTGGCAGAGGAGGCCATGTATGAAGAGCTCCCTTGGGATTGGCATTGCTCATTGATTATTGCTGTTGTGCAGATTAAGAAATAAGCCCAGGGACATTGGATTGCTTTCCTCAAATTGCACAGCAATGAAATGAAGGGGCTGGAATGAGGGCTCAGGGGCTCTGGCTCCAGAGGCTGTGCTCTTTCCTAACCACAGTGTCGGGCAAGCCTCTCCCCGTCCCTGGCCAGCTGTGACCTCAGGAAACCACTGAATTTTCCTGGAGCTTGTTTTCTGTAGAGATCCCAGGGATTTGCAGGGCAGTTCGGTAAAAGCACCCAAAAGCACCATGGTAGAAACTCTCAGAAGCCAGTTGGACAGCTGCTGGCCAGAGACTGCAGCCTGCTGGATTGGAGAGGCCTTAGTCCAGGTGGGCACCCTGGCTCAGGCAGGTGGGGGGGAGGCAGAACCACTGTGCACGTCCAGACGAGGGCGCTGTTCTTCCACAGCTCAGCCAGTCCTCTGAGCTGCTCCAGGGCAGGGAACAAAGGCTCCAGACAGTTGCCCTGGCGTTCAGAAGCTTAGAATGGCTCAGTCCTCGATGGCTGTAGGGAAGCAGAGATGTGTGGGTGGCACTTTGGCCCTGGACTGGTTCTGTGCTTGGTCCCTGGGGCCCAGCAGCACACAGCCTAGTTATGCCCCGGCCGAGTACACACTGCATAGGGGTGACCAGAACCCTTATGTTTCTGCTATGAGCACACGGAGGCTGCAGAGTCCTGAAGGGTCCTCCCTGCGGCTTTCTGTGAACTTGGGTAGCAGGATGTGGCCTAGGCAAGTCCCAGAAGCAGGCAGGACATGGACTACATACCTGAAGCCCCCTCTCCTCTCCAATCTGGCCATCTCCGGGAGCATTCAGGAGGCCCCCCTGCCCCAGCCCCGCACCATCCTGCTCTGTCACCTGAGTTGCTCCTTCTGTCCTCCAGCTCCAGTTCCTGTGTTCTCTGGCCCACCATTACCACCAATAAGGGCTTGACAGAAGGCTTTCCTGACATCAGGTTGGAAAACAGATTAAATGGATCCCACTTGGATCCCCACAGTGACCCACCAATGTTGTTAGACACAGGGGAAGCGGAGTTTTTAATCTGTTTACAGAGACTTTGCCACATGCTGTGAGCAGGACATGGCCTGAGCATTTTCTGACTTAATCTCCACAGTGATTCCAAGAGCTTTGTGTTTCGAGATGTGAGGTCTCAAATCCAGTTCTGCTGCCTGCAGACCCCATGGCCTGGCTATTCCTGAGTTTCTCTGTGGATGTCTCTCTGCTAGCTCAGGCAGCCACAGGAAAATCCCATGGAGTGGGTGACTAGAAGCCTACAGTCCAGGCATTGGCAGGCCCAGAGCCTCTGATCCTCACGGGGACCTCACACAGGGACAGACAGCATCTCTCTGAGCTCTTCTTTCTTCGGATGCCACCGATCCCATCACAAGGCATCTTGGTTATTATTCTCTTATTGCTGGGACAAAACACCTGACAGCTACAATTAAGGAAGGAAAGGTTTATTTAGCTTGCAGTTTGTGGAGGTTTCAGCACATACTCGGCTGTCTCTAAGGCAGAGTGGCCTGTGCAAAGGGCAACAGCAAAACAGCAAGAGCAAAAAGGGAGGACCTGTGGCCACAGTGGCAGCGGCAGAGAGCAAACCTCTCTTCCTCCATTATATTGCATTCAGCTGTGGGCCCCAGGCACACACACTCCCCATCCCAGCATTGGATCATGAATTAATCACACACTCTAGAAGTCTGCTCCCTGAATGCATGAGGCTTTGAGGGGACAGCTAAATATAAGCCATAACACAAGGGCTCTGCCTTCAGGACCTCAAGGAACCCTAATCACCTTCAAGATACCCTCATCTGAGGGTCAGAAATTTAGCATAGGAATTTGGGAATAAGAACACTGTTCAGCCCACAGCACTGTGTTGATGTGGAGAGCAAGAGCAGGTCTCAGACCACTGGCTGAGAAGGAGAGGAAGACAAGGAGCCCCTTTTATGGGCAAATGGAATCCAGGTCTGAATCCCAGCCCTACCCATTAGTGGTGGGGATCCCTTGGCCAAGTTGCTCAGTCTCTCTGATCCATCTCCTGCTCTAGCGAATTCAGCTGGGGATGAGGCCTACATGTGTCGTACCTCTTGCTGTAAGTGGCTCACATTGCAAGCAGCCACTGGTCAATGCTCATCAGATGTGAGCTCATAAAAAACCAAGACCAGGCAAGTGCCAGACAGCGATGCTGACGATCCGTCCCTGGTGGGCATGCTTTCCCCTCCACAAAGAGGTTTCCTGCGCATGTGCTGGACGTGAAGCCGTGTTGCTCCCCCCTCCACTGACTTTAGAATCTAATCTCAGGGGCCAGGGCACCCTGGAGCTGGGCATGTGCAGAGTGCCACATGGTGGGGTCCCCCCTGGGAAAACCCATCTTGGGAAAACAGCTGACAGCCAGCCACATTCCCCTGTAAGAGCAGTGAGAACACATGATTCAGCTTCAAATCCAATAGGTAGATCTGTCTACCAAGTGCCAGATCTTGCACTATTATATTTTTATTACACATACAATGTTATTTAATCCTTACAGTAGTGAGAAACAAATCCATCAGTACAGGTTGAGGCTTTGGAGGTTTTTAAAAACTGAGTAGATCAAGCCCTAGCTTCAGGCAGGAACACATTATTCATTCTTCCCAATCTTGTTCCACCCTCTGGGACTCAGAGTGAAAGACAGGACAGTGGGGAGGTGTAGAACAGCTCGCCGGTTCCCTTTTGCTCTTCTCCTTGTTGAATGCAAGGAGGCTCAGACTTTGGTGTGCATGGAATTTGATGGGAAGGCCTGAATCTACAGCAAACAAAGACCAGGTGCTATATGCAGACTACCATCAATGGACAAGCAAATATTTGCTTTCTGTGCTGCTAACCGACCCTTTCCTTAAACCAGGCCATCCAGGGAAGCCGAGGAAGGTATCTCAGATATTGTGCGATCCATTCTCCTTGCAGTACAGATGGACAGACTGACAGCCAACGTTTGGGGGTGACTCCATGGCTCACAGTGGATTACACCAAATAATTAGGAATAGCACTGAGAATGTTGTCATGGAATTGGGTTATCTGTCTACTGATCAGACATCTGACCTGTAATGTGACTCAGAGCTGCCAAGGTTTTTAAAAGAAGGTGACAGATTGGTTCTCTGGTTTCTCTCATCAAGTTGTCAGAAAGACAGTTGGGTTCAGATTTGCCTGGGTAATCAGCGGGGGTGCTCGTGGTGGTGGCAGGCTTGAGAAGTCTGCCCCTGTCAAATTCTTTTTGCTAAATTGAGGGTTCTCTACCTTTCTCCTGAGAGACGCAAGACTGATGAATCACCAGTGAAGAACACTATGTTTTAGTCCCTTAAGGAAATTCTTTCCTGAGGCTGCTTGGGAGCTTGGGGGTGTCATGATGAACAGCCCACAGGTATTTAAGGGAACAGACAAAACCTTCTTCTCCAGGGAGCTGGAGAGTGTTTCTCTCCTCCCTGGCCCTGGATTTGCACAGAGTCACAGGCATAGCCAGAAGCTTAAGCTTTCTCATTGTTGTCAGTGCCCTCAAAGCCCAAAGCCTGGGCTTCAGTGGCATCTGCAGGGGCCCTCCCACATATGAGTTGTTTGTTTGTGCCCATAATGTGGTTTGAACTGAGAGCTATCACCCCCTTACCCATTTCTTTGATTTTTGATTTTTTTTATTATATTTAGTACAGGGTCTCACAAGGTCTCACTACACAGATCAGACTTGTAGTGATTCTCCTGTTTTCAGCAGCCCAAGTGCTGGGATTACAGGTGCCACATCCAGTCTCAATCACCTCTCAGTGCATCCCTGGGGAAGGGGCCAGAACTGGGATCAAACCGAGTTTTTATTTTGACAGAGTATGTAAGTCACCTAGGGTAGTCTGGAACTTGCTACCTCCCCCACCTCAGGCTTCTGGTTATAGGCCACCTTCTGGGTGTGGACCACTGGGCTTAGTGCACATAGAGACCTGAGCTAATCTATCGTATTAGGGCTGTCATTGCCCTGTTTCCACGGCTGCTTGTTGGCCATTAAAGATTCAGCAAGACATTGCAGACACCCTTATTTTGTCCACAGGGCTGTGTTAGAACTCCTCTGGAATCTCAAGGCCATTGCCCTCTCTAGGATCTCTTTCCATCTTGTGCCCTGCTCTTCTCAAACCACCATAAAGTCAGCCTTCTTTTTATTAGTCAGGGACATACAGTGAAAGAGCAATACACTGATTGGATGGCTTAACTCTTTCACTAGTGAGGATGCAAGGCATGCCGGGAGGACTATCTATAAATGTCCCAATAGCTGACACTCAGGGAAAAGCATTTCTCTGGGGAAGGCAGAGGGAACTGTCATGCCAGATCGCACTGCACACATCTGTCACAAGGCTTAGCACCATGCTGAGCTGGTTACTGGTCCCTGGATGATCATAACCAGGACAATAATAATTGTTAACATTTAATGAGTCTTTGTTAGGTGCCAAGCACAGTTGGAAGGGCTTTAAGAGTATGACTGAAGTTAATTTTCACAGCAGCCCTGCTTGATGGAAAGGGAAGGGAAGGATGTTTACTTCAGAGATGGGGATACTGAGTCACAGATGTGTAGCTTCTTTACAACCACAAAGTAGAGGAGATGGATCATCAGGGCAGGCTACCAGCCCTTGTATGTATCTGTAGTTTTGTTACAAAGCTGTGGGTTTTATTGTGCCTGATTAGTGTAACCACTTTCTTACTGTTGGGACAGAGTAAGCTACATGTACCACTTGAGAGAGATTTGTTTGTGCTCAGGAGCTGTGGAGGTTTCTGTCTGTAGTCAAATGGCCTCAAGGAAGGGCGGGCCAAATAGCTCAGAGGATTAAAGCACCTGAAAGCAGGCACAGGGGCCAGGGGTTCAATCCCTGGGCCTGCCATGCCAGCCCACCACAGGGAGCGCTGAGACAGTGAATGAGACTGGGCGTGTTGGCGTGCACCTGTAATCCCAGCACTAGGGAGGCTGTAAACAGGAGAATCACATGAGTCCGATCTAGTAGTGAGACCCTCAACATGCTGTAGACCCTTCTCTAAAAATACAGGGGAAAAAAAAGACAAAAATAAATAAATAAGAGTAAACTTCAAGGGGCCCTCAGGCAGAATCAGCCCAGTGGAAGGATGTGAGCAAGGAAAACTGCTCATACTATGGTGACCAGGAAGCTAAGAGAAGGGAGAAGAGGGTGGGGAGAGAGAGACTGCCCTCTCCGGGCCTGCCCCTGTGATCACCCATGAGCCCATGATGAGCAGTGTCCCTGTGGTTAGTCACCTTCCAAAAGCTTCAAGTGTCAGCACATGAGTCTTCAGGGGACATTTTCAATCTAAATCACAGTACTGAGGTTCCAGATTAACATCAATAGAGGCTGAGATGCTTCTTTCCTCTTTGAAAGCAGAGGGACCTCATCCAGATGTGTCTGGCCCTCTTTGCTGTGATCTCATGCCCCATGGGTTGTGAACAGCTAGGAGAGAGCAGGAAGGAAGACAGAAGGCGGCATGTCTTGCCTCAGGTACCTGTGCATCTTTCCTCTGTAACCACCCTTGCTTTCTCTCACTCACTCCCAGCCTGTGTACCCTGGGAGGGGCCATGTCATCAGTCAGGGACATCTGGCCTGATCTTCAGCTCCTCATAATGCCCTAGTTTTCTACCACATTGATTAGGTCAAAGATGGGCACGGGAGCCACAGAGAACAGAAAATGCCCTGTTCTGGCACAGAGAGTCTTCTTCCTCTAAACCATAGCTTCTGGAAATGTCTGGTCCAGAGCCGTAGCCATCTTTCTGCCATGAGACAAGAACTGGTGGATGGTATTCACCATGGATATTTGAATTTACTCACAATATTTCATCAAAGAATCATAATTCATATAGGCTGGCAAGTATGAGTGGTTTTATGTTCCTCCTTCTGGGGGAATTTAGAAAATGATTAACTAGGAAAAGGTGTGAAAGCCTCACCTCAGAAATCCTTTTCTTTACTCAACTAATTCATTACTGTGAGGAAGTCCACATCCTTGTACTCGAGTTCAGCAGTTACCAATGTGAGGCTAAGCAACAATACTTCTACAGGTCCATTGTCTCCCCTGAAAACAAGTTTCATTTCATAGAAGGAAACCTGGGCACAGAGATTATGAAACTAAAAGTACTAACATTGCCATAGTTAGGAGATGGGAGAACCAGGACACTCAACACAGGCAGTCAGGAAAAGGAATCTGATCCTAATAAATACCTTTTGCAACACTCACACAGATTCACCAAGACTCCACTGTGTTCCTTCATGGATATATCCAGGAATAAGGAGGCTGGAGACCCCCTCATGGTGTAAGAGTGGAAGTCTATGTGTGCAAAGAAAATGGAAGAAACAACCAACAGAAATAGAAACTCATGTTGCAAGAGGATAAAGGAACCAGCTGAGGGAGACTAGGGTAGGAGTTTACAGTTCTCAACAGAGTTGTCAGAGGAGGTGACTTGGAAGAGGTGGGCCGTAACCACAAGGATATCTGAGCAAAGAATGTTTCAGAAGGGAGAAAAATTCTGGGCAAAGCCCACAGGCACCAGTGTGCTTAGCATGTTTGGGGGCAGCAGAGAGGCCCTGCAGGAAGCTGGGTCTGAGTGAGTAGACTGCAGAGGAAGAAGAGGCAGAGGTGATTTCTGCATCTCTGAGGAGGCTGAGCCTGCATGCCTGGACCCAGAGGGCTGGAGGATGCCTCTGCTCTGTGGAAGGGTCCAGGCGCAGGCACACTGCACTGGCAATGTGGTAGATGTGGGCAGGTGGGAGTGGGGACCTTGGCGGGGACCCAGGGGACAGGACCCGGGGGGGCAGCACTGAAGTGATGGTAAGTGCTCAGATTCCTACCGTGTCTCCAAGTAATAGAATTCATAATGATTTTATATCTAGGGGCAGCAGGGAAGCAAAGTCAGAGGTAACACATTTTTTTTTTAAAGCAAAACTTAAGTGACTCAATAAAACACAAATTCTTCTTTGAACTTTATTCTTGTGGTCAAGGAATCAATATGTAATTCTGACTGGGGCCACTTTGGGTCCTGTGTTGTCCAGAAAGGCCACCTCAGAGGAGCGTGTTGCTTAGTAACAAAGAATTCCTTGGTGAATGAGTCCATCTTGTCCCTGTTGCCCTCCTGTGATCACTAGGGAAGCTAAGGCTTAGGGAGACGGTACACATCTGACCAAGCTCACAAAGCTGATAAACTTTATCCTATCTTGGGTCCTGTTGCCATAGAATAGTTTAGTGTTCTTAGGTCATAGCAGAAGAAGCAGCCCCTGCTTACAAAAGAACTAACTGCACATACCAGAGTCACTGTCCATGGTCAGTCACTGTTAACCTCCAAGAGAGTCTCAGTCATTATGGGTGATGTTTCTGGACGTTTTCCCATGTATTTCTCATTTACATGTGACTTTCCCCAATGTCAGGCCCATAAGATCTAGCATGTTTTGTCCTTTGTTCAGCGCAAAAGGGACCGTGTGCCCTGTCCAGCTGATCAGAACACTTGCCTTGCTTTTGCTGGTGATGGTCGCTGGTGTGACACAGTTGTTTTGTCCTACTCTGAGACAGATAAGGCGGGACCTCTTTCTTTGGAAGATGAATGTTTCACCTCAGGAGTTTCAGAAGCAAGATGCTGCTTGGTAGGGAGTGGGCAGCCGGCAGAGATTGTTTTAAGATTCAGAAAAGATGCAAAAAGTGGGTCAAGCCAGACATAGTCTCAAATCTCCATCAGTATTTCAAAGCCATGGCTTGGGCAGTTAGAGTCAGTCCCACTTGGGGTGATGACTTAGCTGTGTTTCACCTTTCTGCAGGGGATGAGTTCTATCCCTCTGAATCTCTCCTGTGTTAAGATTGCACTAGTGTGGCACGAGGGTCACAAATTTAAGCAAGTCAAGCCCTGCATGGTCCAGGTGTCAGGGAGATAGTGTCTCCCATGGCCAGCTGCCACACACACATGCATATGCACACACACACACACACACACACACACACACACACACGCACCTGCTATGGCATCAGCCTCCCCACCCTGCATCACTATGGTCCCTTCCCCAACCCCCCAGGTGGAAATGGGTGCCACAATGGAAAGAAGAGTGGCTGTGTGCGTAGGTATGACCAGAGGGACACCTCGGTGACCAGGAAGAGAAGAGATGAAAAGCAAAGCAAAAAGCAGCATCAGCATCTCCTTATGGGGGCAGGAGGGTCCCAGGCAACAGAGGGAATCAGTCCGTGACTCATCACCACAGTGGCCCTGAGCAGGATGGCCACCTCTGTCTGTGCCCAGCAGTTTCCAGCCTATTGGGCTTCCCCTTAACCCATCTTCCAGGATCTTTTCTCAGTCCCTTTCCCATCCACCTGACCTGGCTTGCCAAGCTGCGGGTCATCCACTCCCTTATATCTTGTGGTCATTTGATGCTCTGCACCAATTCCATGGGGCCAGCTCCCTCATAAAGCTCTGAGTGACCCTCATGGCTCGTCCTCAGCAAAACCCTCCCTTGTAGGGGACCCAGGCTGCTGCCCCATCTACTTTTCTGTGATGACCCCTCCTCTGTTTAGGGACTTGCTCTCTCCGGGTCTGCTCCACCTGGCACCTGACTGAACGCCACCCTATCTGTGTCCAGTAGCATCTCCTGCATGACCTGGCTCTCTGATGTAAGGGGGCAGCGATCATCCTTGTTCATCACCTCATGCTCTGTACCGTGACCCCTGGTGTGGGATAGACACTCAGGGTGGACTTGATCTCATCATAGGGATGAAATATCTTTGGAAAGGGAACCTCGCCGTATTTTCCTATGGTCCCTCTCAGAGCCTGAGTTCCATTAGTGTCCCAAGGGCATCATCACATGCAAAAGGGTCAGGGGGAAACTGGCATGGAAGGTGCCTCTGGGACCCTGTCTTTGGGTAACCACTTGTGTGTGCTTTTGTCTCACACGTGCGTCTAAGCAGAGACTCAGCTCTTGGCAGTGGAGACGCAGTTTGAGAAGAGATGGGATCCTGCCATCGTGGAGCCTGCACTCAGTCCTGAGACCAGGAATGGCCAGGCGAGGCCTTAGCGATGAGACACGGGTGAGGCTGCCAGGCAGAGGACAGCCAGTGCCTCACCCACTGAGGCCAGCAGCGCCAGCCACTTTCCCTGGCCCCACAGAGGCCACCACAAACGCTAGACACTGCCAAAGTGACTGTGAGGGGCACTGTGGGTTCAGTGGAAGACCACAAGGTATCGATGACTTTACCCCTGGGCCCCAAGAAGGTGACCTAATTTGGGGAAGGGACTTTTGTTCATGTAGTTAAGGAGTATATAGGTAGGGGCTCAATCCCATGACAAGTGTGACAGGCAGGAAGACACAGATATAAGGGAAGTCGAGTTCGGCAGGGAAATCCACAGTCCAGAAAGTGGAAGAGGGTGGGCAGTGGGTCTGGAGCCTTTGGAGTGTGGCCCTGCCAATACCTTCATTTTGGGCTGCTGGCCTCCAGGGTCAGGAGCAAATAAACCTTTGTGTCTGGATCCATCAGTAAGCTGATTGCTTACTGGGGATTAAACTGTCCTCATTGGTTACTGTTACCTTTAGGTGAGCAGATGGGGCAGGCCTGGGACCACAGGGCCCCTGCAAAGCTGCAGAGGGGCAGGCCAGCCCCCCTATTCTGCTCTGTGTGGTAGTGGGAGGGATGTGGAGCACAGAGAGAGCCCCACAGCAGGCCATGTGGTCTGGTTAGGCCTTAGTGGGTTTCTCTTGCTGCCATGGAGATCACCCCAGTGGCTGGAGCTGGGGCTGCATGGGAGGCAGTTGCATGGAAAGGGCAGGACCCCCCACTCACAGAGGGCTTTGATAGGGGATGTGGCCAAGGGCAGAGGTGGGCAGAGGAGCTGGACAGCCTCCTCTTATTCCCCCAGCTGGACTTCACATTTGGTGTTTCAGGGAATCATAAAGATGAAAACCAAAACAAAGAGGTCCATTCCTCTCTCTCTCTCTCTCTCTCTCTCTCTCTCTCTCTCTCTCTCTCTCTCCCGCCCTCTCTCAAGAAAATTTCACTCAACCATGAAGTTTCCCAGGCTTGGTTCTAACTTCCAATTCAATCCTCCTATCTCAGCCTGCCAGAGTCCTGGGATTTTCAGAGGATGAAAGAGGTGAGTTGATTTCCCCAGAGCCACAGGGCTCTTCCCTGGTGAAGCTGTCCATCAATCTCGATTCCTACCCCTCCTCATATGATGTTCCTCCCAGAACCCTCCACTGCCCCCTCAGGTCTCAGGGAGTGAAAAATGATGATGGAGCTATGTAAATCTTAAAAGAGGGCTACTAAATCTCATCTTCTATTGCCATCACTTCTTCTAAGGCCTCTTTCCAATTTGAAAGTTTTCAATTTACGATTCCATGTCACTCCTTGCCCTTTAGGAAAGTATAATTTCATAGTTCTGGAAGCAAAATCATTGCACAGCAAGAGCTGCAAATAAAAAGACGAGGAATGAGGTGGTGGGGTGGGTGGCTCAGTCCCTCTGGCTCTGAAAAGCAACCTCAGAGGTCACATGAGGTCAGAGAAGCCCACAGCCATGTCCTAACAGCTGAGAAGAATAAGTCACCTTGGTTGGCTTCTGTCCCTGTGTGGGATCTGTGTGACCCAGAGGAGCTGCAAGGCCAGGAGACAGTCACAATAATGTGAGGGTAGCTGTCACTCAGAGAAAATCAGTGGTGGCCACTGTGTCTTCACCAATTTCAGAGGGTAGTCAGGAAGGACTCCGGGGTCTTCTGACCTTCTGTCTTTCATTCTTGCTGAGAGACTACATGTGACATAAATCTGACATGCTTTTGTTTGGCTGTGGGTCTGGACTTTAAGAATGCATAGTTCTGGAGCAAGATTGTGCCTGACTGTTCACCCAGGTGCAGATTTGATCACCACCTGTACATCTGGCCCAGGCTGTGGGCCTGGTTTTGTGTGGGTGTAGGGAATACCATGGCAAAAAGAGGATCCCAAATCCATTCATGGTGTAGGGTCATCAGGAGGTTCCTGCCATCCTGACATGGGGGGCTAGAGGAGGAACCAAGGTATGAGCTTGGAAGATGGGGTCAAAGGGCAAAGCCATTTGAGAATGTAAGTCTAGACCAGAAGAGTGGAGGACTCACATAGTACTCAGTGCAGGGGAACCCTGTAACCATGCTGGCAGAGGGCAGGGTGGCCGCTCAAGGTCAAGTTGCTGCTAGCCTGGCAGCTTCAGTTGGTCGTGTCACTGCTGGGCTCAGGTGCATGGATGTTGATGTCTCATCAGGATCAGCCCAAGTGGGGGTCCAGGTCAGTAAGCTCTTCAGCTTCCTGGCTGCAGTACAGAAGTAGTGAGAAGGGGACATGATGGTGGGTCATTTGCTAGGGCTATCCTATGGGCCCCAGGGTGACAGGGCTAGGGGAGCATGCTCTCTGAAAGCTCTGGAGGCCAGAAGCCTAAGGTCAAGGTGTGAGCAGGACTTGCACTTTCTGGGGCCCCATCTGGATTGCAGATGACTGTATTCCTGCTGCCTCCTGACACAGCTACCAGTCTGACTCCTGTGGTCACTTGTGTGTCCAGATCTCCTCTTCTTAAGAGGAGTGAATAAAGGCCACATGATCAGCCTGCCAGTCACTTAGTTCCCTATGAAAGGCCCTGTCTCCAAGATCAGTTGCACCCATGGTCTAGGATTAAGGACTCCACAGGTGCGTGTGGGCGGGGCACTGTGCATCCCCTCCCAGGTGTCCTCCCTCTGCCTCTTTCCCTTGGGAGAGGAGACACTGGAAGTCACTCCAAGATATACCTGTAGCATCAGTTCATCTCTTCAAGTCTTCAACCTCTCTGATCATTAATTTAGTACTGAAAGCTCTTGGTGTTAGGAACATCATTTGGAGAGTTTTGAATGGGCAAAAATTTAGGCATTCCATCTTCAAGGGGTCTTCAGCATAAATCTAACAGGTAAGACAGCTGACATCTTGTTCCCTAACTGCTTATTTATGTATCTACTTCCCTTGATAAGCTACACAGTCTTAAAAGACATGGATTTTGTGTTGTTTATCTTTCCAATCTGCTACTCAGAGCAGAGCATGGCACATAGTAGGAACGCACATGGTGAGTGTGGTTGAATAAATGTATTGAGGTTATGTTCAAAGTTGGATCCAGCTGTGCCTAGAAAGGAGGGCCTGAAGGGGGATTTTAGGGGGAGTCAGACAACAGAGAAGCCAGACAAACTTAATCTTTGGACCTCAGTGATCAGTTCTACTGTTCCCCTGGACCTAATCACTCTCTGAACTCATCTAATGGAAGATGCTATCCCAAAAATCCAGCCAAGGTGTCAGCACTTTCCCTAGCCACCATGACCACATCAAACTGGATGTGACGGGGGGAAAGGCCACGTGCCCCCTCCTCTTTCCTGCACCCCCAATTCCTCCCAGAAATGCTTCGCTATCCTATGAGGGAATTGAGGAGAGGCCACTGGTCCCAGTAGCCCACTCATCTCAGAGACATGCTGTGTCTTTGCAGAGCTGGGGTGAGGCTGGGGCTGGGGCTGGGGCCCAAGGGAACAAGCATCTTGTCAGGGCTCTCAACTGGGCTATCTCGTGGATGTTTGAAATGTTTGGTCTTGTGATGTCCATTGGAAACCTGCCACTATTCATTTCCTAGCCCATAGAAGAAAGCCCTTGAGTAGAAAACTGAGAGGAGACAGACACTCCGAGGTGATTTCTGCTTTTGTCTCTCTGTGCATTTCCCAGAACTACTGTCCTTTGTTTAAGGAAAAGCATTCATGATTCTGTGCCTGGTGGGTGAAACCCATAAGCTCTGAAAAATAAAAGAAAGGCAGCCCTTACCACATTTTGTGTAAGCAGATAATTGAAAGAAAGTGGACAACTCGAGCAAGAAAACTGTACATATCACAGTTTACAAGATAGAAAAATATTTTTAATGAATAATATTTAGAAACCATATCAGTCATATTTTACATAGTCAGGAAGTCTATCTCTTCTTTTTATTGTCTTTCTGCTAGCAACAGATGAATGGGTGCTTTCTGATGAAAAGCATTCTTCCTTGAACCCAAATACAAAGAGTCATCACTTCCAGCCTCCCTCCTGCTTATTTCACACAGCCCTGAGCATAGAACTGTCATCTCTCCTGAATACAGGTACAAGGAGCTGGGCCCTGCACAGTCATGCACAGGAATGGGCCCACACTTGTAATCTGTTCCAGTTGCCTGGGCAAGGCAGCCCCTTTCTGTGTGTAGGGTGTCTCGAAAACAAGTATCTGTTGCTGTATTTAAAAAAAAATTGAGATAATGCAGAATTTCACTAAATAAGATGAAAGAAATTCAACCAATGGTTGTTAACATTGCATATTGGTGTCTTGTTGCCTGGGCAAGGCAGCCCCTTTCTGTGTGTAGGGTGTCTCGAAAACAAGTATCTGTTGCTGTATTTAAAAAAAAAATTGAAATAATGCAGAATTTCACTAAATAAGATGAAAGAAATTCAACCAATGGTTGTTAACATTGCATATTTGTGTCTTCAAATTACTTGTTCAGGTTACAAGATATAAGCATGAAAAATTGATCAAAAATTAAAAATAACAAAAAAATGTAAGCATTACCGTCCTTTCAATAAACCAGTATAAATCAGCAGTACATTTACACAAGCTATACTGTATATATACATAAAAAGGAAATAGGAAAAATATATATACATATACTATATATATGGTATGTACGTATTGTGCAAATATATTAAGTATATGTAGGCCCAGGGCATTCATAGACCCTGACCACAGGAATGATTATGTTTACCCATCTCCCCATCCACCCATAATACAAAGTGAATTTTAAAAATATGAAATAGAATATATAAAAAGATCTTTTAACACAATGCAGAAATTCATGACTATTTCAATTACCTGTCTTTCTAGATTTAATAATATGTTTTTATGTGCAGGGATGTGTGTTCATGAGTATGAGTCCGTATGCATGTATGCATGTGGAAATCAGGGTGTGCTGAGGCCTGTTGCTTGGAGAGAGTGACATTTAATCTGAGATTTGAAGAATAGATGAGACTTTGGGTAATTTTCCTATCTCTCAGTGTTCTCTTTTCACTGCTGTCAGATTGTGTGTGTAATTAATAATAATCACGCAGGGGATGATTGAATTGTCTTCATCATGCATCCATCCATGAACAATCAGGGTGGCCAGTGATGGGATTGTGGCCACTACCAAGGAAGAGTCAGAGGCCCACCTCATCAAACTCTTTGGAGAGGGGCAGGAAGACATTTATTGGCCAAGAACACATCATATATTTTGCCATGGATCCATCCATGTCACAACCAGTCCAACATGGAAATGGATTGGTTCCACAGGGTTCATTCCAGATTCTGCTACCAGGAGGGAAGACACTGGGATGTTCCAGTCAACATCGGCCTGTGGAGGGATGGTTTAGAAAATAGGTCACATAGCAGTAGAACTTCTCTAATAGCTAGGAGTTGGCCGTTATGAGGTAATGTTGGAAGAAATCATGTTCTGGTTAAGTGAGAGATGTACGTGGAACTTCTGTTTTCAGTGAGCCAGAAATTAATAAATATTCTTCCAGAGTTGTTGTCATAGGATACCCATAATCCTTTGCCCCCAAGGCACTTTCTTCTTATTGAGAAGAGCACCATCCCATCTCCCCTGTTGAACTCAGCTGCAGAGTATCAGAAATCAAGTGTGACTGAGAAGTAGGTGGATGGGGACATGGCTAGAACCACAAATGAGCCTAGAAGCCATGTCATAAAGAATAGCTGCAGGAATGGGAGTGCAGTTAGGTGACAGAATGCTTGCCTAGAATGTGGCATGTCCTGGCTCCCATCTTTAGTATTACAAACAAAGGGAGGAACAGATGGGAGAGAAAGAGAAAGGGAGAGAAGGAGAAAGAGAGAAAAAATAAAAGATGTTCATTGTCCATACTGAAGTAGGGAAAAGAAGTCCAGGGGGAAGACATTAGTTATCTCCTAATTTTCAGAACTATCAGACAGAGTGGGAAAGCATTGCTAAATCTATATCTGTTCAGAATGATTGG
Source organism: Ctenomys sociabilis (assembly GCA_004027165.1). Classification (NCBI taxonomy): domain Eukaryota; kingdom Metazoa; phylum Chordata; class Mammalia; order Rodentia; family Ctenomyidae; genus Ctenomys; species Ctenomys sociabilis. The sequence continues at coordinate 45,052 of PVKA01003793.1, read as the reverse complement.
GAGTTAGCAGAAGACGTTCTCTACAATGTCTCTGAGCATCCCTGCTGGGAAAACCTCATCTCTCTACTGCCAAGCACCTGATATAATACGGTACATGACACAATCTTCACTGCCTTTCCCTCGGTCCTAGAGCTCATCTTCCAAATTGAACACCTGCATGGAGGCCAGAATCTCCGTCTCTGTGGGTGAAGAGGACCAAATGAATTCATTTCAGCATGGATATATTATCCAGTTTGGGCACTGAGTGAGGGAGAAGCCCGAGAATTAGCAGGAGGCATTGATTTAGGGTCATGAGAACATTAGCATAAATTTGTCAGAGGCCACAAAGAAAATCTTGAAATGGAGCCAACTGGGAAGAAACAGAGTTGTGAAGGAACCCAACAAGCTCCTCTGAGCCCCAAATTAAGCAGTACCTGAGCACCACCCTCCTTAGAGCCTTAGTAGTTTTGTGACCCAATACGTTTCCCTTTCAATTAAGTGGAAAATTTTTCTGTCTACCGTTTTCTTTCAGTTCAGAAGAAAAGATGCTGAGCTAAAATAACAAAACAGTTTTCAATCACTCTCACTTGCTTAATGACTAAAAACAAACCAAAAATCTTGTCTTTAAAAAGTATTAAATCTCCTGAAATTGAAGAGGACTGAGTAGAAACACAATCAAATATTTATCTGATGTGCTCGAGAATGTTCAGGAAGCAATACCCATACAGATTCTAAAATCCATTGCAATTCTAACATTTTTGATTGACTGATAAAAATGAATGAATTGGTGCACAAGCTCTTTGACCAAGAAGGAGCCAGCTGACAGTGTTTCCCATTTTAGCCTTACTTGTCACACTGGCCTTTTTAGAGTCCCTTACCAGTGACACTTCGTGAGTTAGTCACTGTTTTCCTCACCATCCTGTTCCCCTCTGGCCATTTGGACTGCCGATATTTATTCAGAGTTCTTCTTTCCAGAATTACATAATTATTTTAGCCTCTGCCTATATCCTAGAGTTGACAAGGCAATTATCAAGCATAGAAGTAATATTAATCCCCTCCACCAAAAAAGATACTGTCACTGAGGAAAAATTGGGTGACCTCAGGGTCAGCAAGAAAAAGGATCTACATCATTTTAGCTGTTAAAATAATAATTCAAAGCAACAGGCTTCCACTCATGTAAGTCTAATTATTATCTTGATGACAGGAAGTTCACACTCATTGTCCACAGGTTCACAAATCTCTTCCCCAAAGACCTGCTCCAGCAAGGCATGCTATTTTAGTATTTACTTTTATAGGAATAACATGCATTAACCAAATGCATGAGACAACAAGAAGCAGTGTTTCAGTCCTTTTCTTGAACGATAATTTTAAAATCATCCTATTAAGCCAAGCATGCTGGTGCATATGAGTAACCCAGCACTCTGGGAGACTGAGGCAAGAGACTAAAAGTTTAAGCTCAGGCTGGAAAACATTAGCAAGACTCTGCTTCAAAACAAAAAATTCTAGATACAAGTCCATTGTCCAAGGGACAGTTGACTAAGTTTTATTCCCAAATCATGCATTTTTCTTTTCATTCTGTTGGTGATTTCTTTGGCTGTGCAAACACTTTTCAGTGAAATTGAGATCCCAGTTGTTGATTCTTTGAAGCATTTCCCATGAAGGTTGGGTTTAGTTCATGAGCTCTCTGCCTACTCCTATGTCTTCAAGATTTCTATCTACTTTCTTCTCCAGGAGCTTCAGTGTTTCTGTTTTAATATTTAGATCTTTGATCCAGAACATACAAAGAATTTTTAAAAGTCAGGGCTGCACAATTAAAAGACCCATTCCAAAAGTGGGCATCTGAGATGAATATGTACTTTGCAGATAAAGAAATACAAATGGAAAATAAATATATGAAAATTATGTTCAATACCATGTCATTCAAGAGATACAAATTAAAACAATACTGAGATGCCATCTCACCCCAGAAAGAATGGCTCTTATCAATAGGCCAACCAATAACAAATGCTAGAGGGACCATGGGGAAAAAAGAAACACTTCTCCACTGTTGGTGGGAGTGTCAGTTGGTACAACTACTATGGTAATCAGTGTGGAGACAGAACTAGGGTTAGAAGCCCCATTAAACCCAGATATTCCCCTCTTGGGAATTTTTCCAGATGACTGAAAACATCATACCGTAGTGATGTATGTGCACCCATGTTTATAGCAGCACAATTTGTTATAGCTAAGCCTTGGAAACAACCCAAATGCCCATCAAATGAGGAATGAATAAAAAAAGGTGTGGTATTTTTATACAATGGGTTATTACACAGCTATAAAAATGATAAACTCAAGGCTTTCATAGGTAAATGGATACAACTAGAAACTATATTTGTAAGTGAAATAAATCAGGCCTCTATGTATAAACATCATGTCGTCTCCCTAGTATAACAACCTGAAAGAATAAATAAAATCTGAAAGGTACAATGGATATTGTGAAAGGAAAATGAACTGTTGAAAGGGAAGGAACAACTGAGATGAGAGAAAGGAGAAAAGAAAGAAAAAAGGAAGTGGGAAAATACATATACATAAAGTCAATCAAGACAGGTGGGGAACTGGCATTATTGTTGCAATGACTGGCTTTAGGTTACTTTGCAGGGAAGGCAGGAAAGGCCAAGCAAGGCCACCAAGAGCGCAGTGAGAGGGTCCTGTTGTAGTGGAGACATACAACATTTCACGATAGATACCATGAAATAGGTGTTGGTGTGCAGCACCTCCTCAGAGGGAGGCCACACTGATGTTATTAGGAGTCCCCACCCCAGCTGAGCACAGTGGGCCTTCCTCTGAATCAGCCAAGGTCCTGGGACCTTAGTCAAAGTCTTTATCCTCTCTGAGCTTCAGATGCCCATGTAATGACTGTGGTGAGTGTGTCTCTCCCCAGAACATAGAGGGCACTGCCCCAGGTGCTGCGCTCAGAGCTCATGAAGTCGTTTACCACCCCCCCCAAGCTGGCTCCTTAGGGTGGTTAAACAACTGCAACACATTTGAAAGTGCAGGTGGGAGATTTCGGTGATGTCTTATGGATCAGCAACAAAATCCTCCATTGTCACACCGTGGAAGAGGCCACTCTCTGAATCCCAGAAGGCTTCCTGACTTAGGTGGCTTTGAGGCAAAACAGAAGGCTCTGAGAAAGAACAGAAGACATCTGAGGAGGTGAGGCCAGAGGAAGGGCAGGGAGCATGAACACTGCCCGCCCCAGCTGCTGCTGTTCTGCTCCTGGTTCACAGGGTTTGTTTGTTTGTAAACAGAAAGCTCCAAATTGCAGCCCTTTGCCAATCTCCTGCCCAAGTGGGAAGGGCTTCTAATGAAGGAGAACATTGGTAATGACCATGCTGGGGTCTGGAACTGAGAGTGGATGGGATGAGCCCTGGAGGAGAAGGAGGCTGCTTATTAGGCTAACAGTGGGCATGGGTGGGGACAAGGGTCCAGCCAAGCCATTAAAACCCACCCGAAGCCAAGGACAGAAAGCCCTCGGCCAACCAGAACACAGGCCCTTTCTGAATTTGCCTTAAGCTCTAGAAAAATTTCTGTTCTTTGTAATCTGAGGTTTATGGATCAAGATAGTGAGACAGAGAGAGCTCTTTGGGAGGGAAGATGAACCACTTTTGCTAAAGAGTGCCCCTGGACATCCAGCCCTACACAGCCCAGCCTTTAGGAGTAGGTTTGGGTGGAATCGTCTCACACACCAGACTGCAGCCAGGCATGTTCAGACCCAATGAGCCAAGAGCTCAGTGAACCAATGAGCCAAGAGCAGTGTGCTGACGCTGAAGATGTGAGCCCTGGGCAGAGCCTTACAGCCCTGAGTGGCTTCACAGCCAGGACCATTCCCAGCATGTTACCACTTCCTACAGACCAGAACCTGAGCAATCTGTTTAGCAGGATGCTCAACAGGATTTGCCCTGTCCCTTGAGATTTCTGTCCTATGGGCTTTGGGACAAGACCACTCAGATTCAAATCCTGTTTGATCACTTTCCAAATCCCTCCTTCACAGTGCGTTGTCCTGTCCCAGTGTCCTATTCAGGGGAATGGTCACTATTCTACCGTATCCACACTTGCTTTGTGTGAGGCCCATTGCTTCCAGCTGTTTCAAGGACAAAGCAAGTTGATGTGACCCATGTTGACTGTGATAGTAGCTCATGTGACTTCATTCTGGCAACATCTGTTGGAGTTCAGCAGACTTATTGGTTGAGTTTACCTGAAGGCAATGTCTTAGACCTCTATTGCCAGTACCTGTCCATCAAGTCTTGGTCACATCTCATTGGTCCTTCTGTGGTTATGTAAGGCTTGGCCTCTTTCCTGAAAACCTGGCTAGTAGCCAAGGCATTGATGACCCATCCCTCCCAGCCCATTACTGACTGTGTCTTAACTCTTGCTCTGCTCAGTGCCCTTGTCCTGACACTGTGGTTACTTATAATATCTAGCCTGATGGATTATCAGCTCCTACAGAAGTGGCCATAGGTGATTTTCTCTGCCTCTTACCACATGCCCATTGCAAGTGATATACAGGAGGTGGTAGAAGGAAGCCTGTCTAGGAAAGAGGAATTCTGGATCTCTGTTGGACATTAGCCATTCATGGAGACTCAATGTGGAATACTTGACTCACTTCAGTGTGGGAAGGAGAGAAGGGTATCTGAGTGTGTGTGTGTGTGTATGAGCGTGTGTGTATAGGCTGGTCAATCTTCTTTGGAGAAGGAATCTGCAAAAGTCTCTTAAAACAAGAGACATTTGCTGGCCTGAAAGAGAATGTGGAACTTGAAGGGTACAATAGATCCTGGAAACAGAGAATGAACTTACTCAAAAGGCAAGAGTTACTGAGTTGAGAAGGACAGGAGAGGGACTCCGGAAGAGAGATATCATTGTATGAAAGTAGGATGGTTTGGACAACTGTACTGCGCATTTCTGCTGGTCCGTGGAAAGGAGTAGATAATGCTTAATTTGTTTTATCTCTTTTTTTTCAGTTGTTTCTCCACTTACTTTCATTTATATTTCTTTTAATTTTGAATGACTGTACCTGGTAATATGAATAACTGGTTGGAAAACCAGTTATTCATATAACTGGTTGCAACAAATTCATATAATTTGTTGCAACTACGCATTGCAACAAATGCTGTGAAATTCATATTACTTTGTTAAGTGAAATTTTGTGTCAGTTGTAATTGTTCTGTTTTAATACTATTTTGTATTCCCTTTATAAAATTTAAAACAAGACACAACACTGGCTCTGGATTTAAGGTTAGAAACCTGACTACCTTTCTCATTAAAAAGACAATGCATAGCATAATGTTGAAAGGTGGGGGCCATATTGTTAAACAGCTGAGTTTAAATCCTGGCTCCATCATGGGAAGTGTGATTTGCAACAAGCTACTGATGTAAACCTCAATGTCCTCATCTATAAAATTGGGATGATATGAAATCCCATAATACACCAAAGGCATATGCTAGGAGGACGACATAAATTTATATAAGGCATCCAGCACAGAACCTGACATACAGAAATGAGCAGGTAGGTTAGACACTAATTGTTGTTAGTGAAGATTCTATTAAATATAAAAATGCTATGAAGCACCTTAGTGAAAACTGTAATCCCAGCTGGTCTCTAACCTTTAGGGACTAAGACAAAGACTGCAGTTCAAGGCCAGCCTGGACAACTTTGTGAGACCTTATCTCACAACTAAAAAAAGAAATATTAAAGCTGGGAGTGAAGCTCAGTGGTGGAGTGCTTGTGTAACAAGACCTTGCATTCAGTCCCGAGCAATGCAAAAAGGAAAAAATGAAAGGAAGGAAAAAGAGACTTCAGCCCCCAGCAACTGTCTGCATGCTCTATTTCTCTTCTGAATTACAAGATGAATTTATATTACAATGTAAATGGAAACGGGGGTCCTCCCTGACTTATGCTCCTGTTTCTGCTACCTCATGTTTTTCTTAAACTTTTAAAATGAAAAAGAATCTAATTCTGCCTTCTTTGCTTTAGAGCTCATTTGAGCTGTTCCTATAAGCAGCCCCATTAAGTGTTTCCAACTGAGATTTTCCACCATTCTCGTGAGATTTCAGGCTTCCCTTAGGGGCTTCTCTCGTGCCCTTCTCGAGCACACTCAAGGACAAGTGGTCTCAGCCCCTACCTGCCCAGGTGATGGGAGCCTGGCTGGCAAAGTGCCCTCCTCGTCCAGGAAGACATCCTGTCCGCTCCTTGGCAGGCCCCACGAAGAGCTTAGCAGCTTGCCTGCCAAGAATGAGTGGCATGTGAACGAGGCTGGGCTCAGCAATTCTGGGCAGATGCCCAAGCTCAGCTAGCGTGGTCCCTACGGCCCTGGAGGAACCATGCCAAGAATCTGTGCACTGCCAAAAGCTTCCCACCCTGGCTGCTGCTCGGCCGCTTCCCTCTCCTGCCAAGCTGTTTCTAGATCATTCTTCTAAACTTTCCCAGAAAGTTCCCAGAAAGGACACTAGGAAAACCTCAGATAGAGAAGCATCCAAATCTTCTCCACAATGCTGTCCAAGTCATCAGCAGGCAGACGGACTTAGAAGTAGTGGTTCAGAGCCAATGAGCCACACGTGCCAGTAGCGGTCAGTGGAAGCTTGGTGTTGCTTGTGTAGACCTGAATGCAGAAAGGAGGCTGCACCCCGTGGCCTGTGGGGACAGACAGTCTTTCCATGCCTGTCTGTTGGCACAAGCCCTTTCCATATGTTAAACCCTCCATGACTCTTACGGACATGAAACGTCTTGCCAAGAGTACAGAGCATATCAAAGGCCTCCTGTGCGATAAATAAAACATTCCTTTGAGCTCTCTGATGCTGTCCGGATTCTAGGATGCAATGAGAACAGCAGGAGGGATTCTCCATGTAAATCACCTTGCACCTCACAGCATTGAGGGTAGAGGGAAAAGTGCGTGAAAGCCAATTTGGTTTGAGTAATTTCAGGCCCCTAGATTGACTGAGTGCCTGTCTGGACTGTCAGGTAGCCTTAGCCTCCGGGAGATCGAACAAAAATAGGCAGAAAAAATAAGCAAGTCTTGGCTGACAGGCAACTGAAAAGCAATTTCTTCAAGTTCTGCAGAGAAGCCTTTGTCCTGCAGGTAGTGCTGCGTGGGGATAATGATGTGTATGTATGTGTTTGTTGGTGCTTTGTGGTTCAATATCTTGGCCATTACAGAAATTATGGGAAATTGTGGGATGCTGTGAGATTTGTGGTTGTGAGCGAAAATGTTAAGACTCTTTTTGTGCCTTATTATTTGTTCTGACTTTGCTATAAGGAGTACATTTCTGATGGACAAGCCATGTAAGTTTATTTAGCCTAGGAGAAAGATTTTTCTTTTTTCCCCTCGCTGCTATCATCTTCTCTTATTCTCTCTCTCTCTCTCTCTCTCTCTTTCTCTCTCTCTCTCTCACTCTCTCTGTCTTCTTTTGGGTTTGCTTTAAAACCAAATGGAGTAGATTTACAGACTGAACCTAAGACCTCCATGTGTCCCTGCCACAAATCATAATTCAGGAAAATGCTGCCTTCCATGGAGATGTCTAGCTGTGCCCACTCAAAGTCTTAAAAACCTCCATTCTCAACACCTCACTGTGTCATCACAGTTAGAAGCATTTAAAATTCCAACAAAATACACAGTCCAAAAATGCCTTCACTTTAGCTACGAGACCGTTCCTAACAGTACCTGTAAATGGATGGACAGCATGCTCCCGGGCAATGGCCTTTGGAAGTGCATCAGTGTTACAGCACACCACTGGGTGAGTGTTTTCTTTTTAAGAGCCACGATGCATTTTGCAAAGAGTACAACATACGTACTTTCACCTGCTATGTGAGATGTCAATCGCACACAGGATGAACGGGGCCCAGATTCGCACATTTCCCGAATCCTGCCAAGATGTGCAAGTGAAGGAAGCCCTTGAGCTCCTTTTTTTCAGCCTCCAGTGCTGGCTGTTAGCTCTTTAGAGAGCAGGAGAGTTCTTTAAGTGACATTTGTCTCACTGCATTTCCATGGTCACTTGTGAGGATGGACCCACAGGAGCTAGCAGGAGGGCTGTGGGAGTTCGAGAAGATCAAAATCTCTGTCCCATGGCCCCTCAACGGAATGATGTATAAGAAACCTCTTTCTACTCAGGGTGCTGAGTGGCAGGAGTGGCTTCCATCATTAATCTTAAAAGAGGCCCACTCTGCTGTATCTCATGCCCTCCAGATGGCCCCAGACTAGTTCTCAAGTGTTTCTAGGCTCCTAATGGATGCTCCCACATTGACATCCCCAAATGGAAGGCTGTACCTCACTAGGGTCATCCTGAGTACACAGTAATCATTACCTGGGAGCTGGAACAGTCAGTAATCATTTCATCTAATGAGGGCATCCTGGCCTTGGGGCTGTTCTCAGTGTGGCCACTACAATGGGATAAGAAGATTTCTGAGGCCCAGGCAATGCTGCTTAGAGAAGCTGTTCTCAACTGTGACCCATTCAGGAGAAAATGTCACCAGTGCTCATGTTATAGCATCCAGTGACGCTGCAGCATTTAATGTAACTTCCGGTTTTAGTTTAAGGATGCATGTACCATACACTGAAAATCTTAAGGACTATTGCAAGCATCAGTGCTCAAGTATTTACCCAATCTTGCATACCTATGTGTGTTAATCTGAGCAACAGATTTGATGATAGTACATCATAACCATTGCTAATTTGCTATTCTTGTTTTGAAAATCAGTACCATATGTATTATTGGGTGTTGCCCTGTTTCTATCTTTGTCTTTGCTTTTCCTCTTTAAAATAAAATAAAACCAATTTTTTTTTTTTAAGTAAGATAATTCCTGGGCCAGCAAGATGGCTCAGCAGTCTAAGGCACCTGCATAGCAAGTTCAGGCAGGCGCAGGGGACTGAGGTTCAATCCCTGGCACCACACACTGTACCAGTCCCACCCCCAGGGTGGGCTGAGCTGGCAAAAGAAAGGAAAGCAAAGGAAAGGAAAGCAAAGGAAAGCAAAGGAAAGGAAAGGAAAGCAAAGGAAAGGAAAGGAAAGGAAAGGAAAGGAAAGGAAAGCAAAGGAAAGGAAAGGAAAGGGAAAGGAAGAAAGAAAGAAAGAAAGAAAGAAAGAAAGAAAGAAAGAAAGAAAGAAAGAAAGAAAGAAAGAAAGAAAATTCCTGAGGTTTAAAATGGAAAAACACCAACAGCATTTCCCTTCCCTTCTACAGTTTCATTCTTCTTGCAAGCCACTTTGAGCTCTGAGCTATTTCTTCAGGTGTGCACTGCTACACTCCTAACTAACATACTCGTACTCCAGTGTTAGTATGTCTTGCTTCTGCATGTTAACTTTTGATTTCCTTTTGCAAAGGGTGAGAATTTAGCTCTCAGGTCCTTCCCACCTTGAAACCACATCCACAGTTCTCATCCACATACTTCGTGTGCACCAATTGCCTTAATTTATCCGGCAAGACTGTATCAGAATTGTGTTGAGATGAATATCCCGGGTTCCGCTAATACAATGATATACATTTTGTCTTGCGCACATTTTGTTTTCCCTTCAACACATGTTTTGTGACCTCCTGCCGTAATTTTCTATCATCAATTCATTCCTAACTCTCACCTGTCATTTATGAAACTCTCCATAGTTTTTCATGCACATCAGGTCCTTGAATTTTTATTTTATTTTCTGCTTGGATGCTGGCCTCCTACACCCTCAGGGTCACCTTGGATCGGTGGGTCTCTAGGTTTCCTCCTCAGCTGTCATCCTAGAATTTTCCCCTTCATGAGCATTCCAGAAATTCCCTTGCCTTTGGGTCCAAGAGAGGTCTTCACTTCCTGGGAAGAGACAGTGATAGGGTTTGTATCTTGAATATGCCCCCAGGGTCCATGTGCCCCCAGGGTCCATGTGCCCCCAGGGTCCATGTGCCCCCAGGGTCCATGTGCCCCCAGGGTCCATGTGCTGAAGACCTGATCCTCAGGGTGGCACTGAAGACTGAGAGGTGTTCGTCTCATGGAGATTGTACCATTGAAGGGAGTACTGGGGCCCCAGTCCCTTACCTCTTTTGTATGCTGTCTATGCAGTGAATAGTTTTGCCCCCAGCACACAGGGCCTGCAGCTTTACCTTGCGGAACAGAGACGAACAATTATGAATGCAAATCTCTGAGACTGTGGGCCCAAATAAACCTTTTCTCTTTGCAAAGTGATCACCTCTGCTATCTGTTATGCTAACAGAAAGCTGACCAACACACATGGCTTCCTCTTCTCTTGGTTTATTCTGTCATTCTTGTAGATTGAAACAAACTTCAAGAACTTTACCAAGAAAAGGTACCTGGACAGCAACTCCCTTGTTGAGGCTCTGCAACGAGGCCAGAAGAGTTAGATTACTTTTAGTTTCTCCTTTGGTTCTCAAAAGATGCACCTTAGTTATCTGTTTATCATGTAATATCTTTATTTCTTATGAAGTCAATTTCCAGACCATATCCTTTATAAGATAAAGCGCTCAGGACCCCGACATTTCCCTTTACTGTGTGCGCTGCTCCTATCTTCATTATTTTCTTGCTTTATCAAAGTTCCCTGGTTTTATTTTTACTTTCACGGTAAGCAACTTTCTCTGTGTAGAATTAGCTCTGCGTAGTATTTCATCCGCACACATTACGTCAAATGGTTGATCTTGTTGACATTTCCTTGTTTATGTTACCCCGCCATCCCAGTCCCTTGGAATGTGTTTCATTCTCTAGTGCCTACATTTTATTTGTGCCTCTTAAAGTATTAGATTTTGATCTTGATTTTAGGAGAGTTTTCTCCTGGCGTCCTGCCCTCATCTCCCCTGTGTCCATCTGAGCTGAATGATCTTTCTGGGCTACCTGTATGGTCACAATTTCCCCTTACCACCCTCTCAGGGGCTGTCAGTGTTTCCAGAACCCTAAGTATTTATTTTCATATTACTCCTTGTTGACTGGAGCAATCTGTAACTTCTCAAGAAAGAAGGTTTCAAGGTAAATTTTTTAAACTCTTGCAAATCCCCAAATATTTATATTTTTACCCTCAGAATTGATGGATAATTTAGCTGGAAGTGCAGTTTGAAACTGAAGTTTGTTTGGTCAAAACCTGGAAACTAATGCCGTGTGAGCTTCCAAGAATACAATGAGTGTTCAAAGAATCATAGAATACTATAAGTTATCAGTTATCAGTTACATTTTCACACTTTTTGGACATACTTTCATTTTTTTTCAGACTTTAGCATGTTTTCTTTAACCCCTACCTTCTTACATTTCAACATCATTGATCTTCAGCTATGCAACATAGTGTTTAAGGGCTCAGGCTGTAGAGCCTGGGGCCATGAGTTTAACATATTCATCAGAAGGCTGTCATTTGGGTGTCTTGCTGCTGGGCACCTTGAGCCGCTGGTGGTACCTGCGTGACAGTGCCTCACTTGTACCACCTGTAGTACGAGGCCCCAGATGGGACAGTCATGGCTCAAGGCAGTGATACACGTGTGGGTCCTCATGAGAGCGGGTGATTCACTCACTTGGCCTTCCTGTTCTCAGTAGTGAAGTGAGCGGGTGGCAGTCACCAACTCTGATACCTCCTTGCAGCATGACCAGATCACTAGATAAAAAGTGGGCATGGAATAGGGTTCATATTTAGTTTTTACTACCATTATTACACTTGTGATTACGGCTCCCTGCAACCTAGGGCTGTGTGGTTTTCATTTCTAACGTGGGAGCTTAAATTATCCTTTGTTTTCTTGCTCTGCTTTTCCTGTCATCCCTATCCTCTCTCTGTGATTTTTAGTATCCTCTCTATCATTTCTAATTTCCTCATCTTTTTATTCATATTTTGTTCTACTTGTTGGATAATACCCTGAAACTGAATATTCAGATTTAATTGAATGTTTTCCTTTTGGCAATAATTTCAAGAATTTTCCTTATTCTCAAATAGTCTCATTGCTATAGTGTTCTCTTTTTTTTTCTCTCTATGGAAAAAAATGCAGTCTGGAGGCTCTATTTTGTTTACATGTTATTTTCTACTCCTAAACTCTGTTTCCTCTAGGGCCATATTTCTTTGTTTTGTCTTGCTTATGTCTCTCTCATGTTTCAGGCTTCCTCCAATGTCAGGAAATCCTTGGCAGTCTGTTTATACTCAAAAACAAGCTGATAGAAAGGAGGATGAGGAACTATATAAATGTGGGTGTCAGGCTTTGTTTGATAGGGAACAGGCAGAACCAAGCATTATACCCAAGTGGTCTCAGATGCAAGAATTATTTTTTTCTGTTTATGTATTTGGTATAGGGTCTCACTACCCAGCTTGGACTCCTAGTGATCCTCATGTTTCCAGCATCCCCAGCACTGGGATTATAGGCGTGTACCACCATGTCCGGACTCAATCACTGTCTCAGTGCACTCCAGGGACAGAGCCAGCACACTGTGAAGGACCAGGGATCAAACCCTGGTCCCTGTGCTTGCCAAACTGAGATGCAAGAATTTTTACGTTTTTGCTACCAACACCCGGTATCAGATGGCTCTCATTCTCTTCAAAGAATTCGTTTTATGGCTTTGACAAAGACCCCTATTTTCTTCTATTTTTTTCATTTATTTGATTGGATTTGATTTCAGTTTTGATTTTTCAATGTGCTCAAATATGGATTGAGTATGGAGTATTCTGTCTTTGGGAATAAGGTGGGAGCCAAAGGCCCTACACACGACCTCCACCAATCTTTCTGCATAGGTGGTGCCTCAGAGTCTTCCTGTGGATTCGGTATCACCCAGTGCTGAGTGTTTCTGCGGTTCCATGGAGCAGAGGGCTCCTGACTTTCATGAAGTTCCTCCTGCTTCTCCCACCGCTCCTACCACACCTGCTTGGCCCTACTTTGTCAGCCACTGGAAATTGGTTGGAGACCCTAAGCTGCTGGCAGCTTGTGGTTGTGAATTTCTCATTTTATTTCCATCCTGTTTTAATGAGGAGGGCAGAAGGATACAAGCAGGCAGTAGCAGATTATTTCTGTCACTGGAAGCTCTAGAAGGTTCACCATCACTAGTCTAGATTACAACACAGAAGGGAACTGTGTTGGATTACAAGATACACATTAGTACATGATTTTAGATTTGGAGCCACTCATGGATTCAATGGAAGGAACCTGATCTCTCTAATGATTAAAATAGTATATCTTGAAAACTCCTGGCCTAACCATTTCTTTGTGAATTCCAAAAATGGGGAGACTGAAAGCCATAGAATTCATAATGGCTACAACATAGCATTTTATATTTTCCTGGCAATTTATACTTTCTCCACACACTTTTTAAACAAAAACATCATCACATCTCAAAGACACTGTCTTCTGGGCAGCATTGTTATCTCCTTTTGTTAGCTAAGGAGAAAGAAGTTCCCACAAGTCTAAGGACTCGCTGAACGCTACACAACACACCCTGTTGACTGTTGCTCTCACAGGATACCCACCCTCTGCCACATCTGCTGGGCACCTTGGCTGTGGGCAAATGATCCCCACAGAGTTAACTGCCATGAATGGCTTAGGATAAAGCTGGGGTCAAGTGACTCGAATGGCTCGCGTAACTCTACACCACCTGAAATCTTCTCTTCAGGCTTAGTGTCTCAGGGCCAATTGATACCGCATTATGGTGAAAGGTTTCCCGAAACAATGAGTTGTCACTGTGTGAACCAAACCTAAACCTTTTCCCTTGGCCCGAAACAGGGAGCCATAGGCCCTTGGGACCTTCAGTTCCATTGTGCCACCAAAATCTAGACTTTCAAGGCAATGGTTTTAAGGTTTCCTTTGAATTCTCACCTCAGAAATAGTTCTTACATGTTGTGTGTGATGTGAGAAACACACCCATTTGTATGTTAATAGGCCTGGGCTTGTGAAAAGATGGTATCGAGTACCAGCATGAATCCATGTCTGGGAAAAGATAACTCCACACTCCCATTGCCAGTTCTTAGATCCAGCAACAGGCTTTTGACCTCACTTGGAGATACGCAAGGAGATGGTGTTAAAGGTAGACATGCTTACACCCATTCCAGTGCTGATGCTCCCGTCCCACTTTGATTTTTATATAATCAAATTTCTATGTGAGATTTTTTTTAAATGCAGAAAATATAACATAGATAATGACATCTAGTAAGGCTCAACCCTGCCGGCCTGTATTTGTGTGCTCTCAGTTCTACATGTATATGTGATTTTATTACAAAAACATGTGTGCAACACGGATTTCCGCTCATTTTTGACAACGCATTGCCATCAGACTATTCACACATGATCTCAGTCCTCCGTGACAGTCTTTTTCTAAAACATCATTTTTGGTGGCAACATGCATTTCATCTTCCTTGACCAGTTTCTGTTTTCTGACTGTAGTGGGGTGAAAAAGGCAAAGAAAGGAATGATGGAGATCTAGGTAACATCATTTTGATGGCTGCAATATTACTCTCAAAAAGGCACTCACCTGGTTTTCAGAACTGCATCTTTTGAGGACACAATCTCTGCCATTTAGTGTCCTAGCAGGGCCACTTCTTAGTTGTGTTCTCCATTAAAATTCAGGTTCTGAGAGTAACAGTGTTTCCTTGGAAGCAATGAAAATGGCCAGCTTGGTATTTTCATGCTGGTCTGTCAGGAATTGCCTGTAATTCTCATTGAGCCTCTACCTCATGTACTAGGCATCTTGGGTATTGATATGGACAGACAGACTGACAGACAGACAGAATTCTTCTTATGTTGGATATTATAGCCTAGGGAACAAATAAAGGCTGATTCTACAGGCATGTTTTCTAACTGTTAGCAACCGGAGAAAATGAGCTTATGCATAAAACTGTGATTAGCAGACAAGGCTTTTGGTAGACTGAGGTAAACTCTCTGACCTTCAGCCATTCTGCAAGCTCAGCAGCTCAGCACCTCATCGCTCCACCCTGACATTTCTGTAGGGCAACTGGCAGATCCTTCAGTGGTAAATTTAATTTGGAGGAGCAAGATAGAATTTTTGATATGATGTAATTGTGATATAACCACTTGGAAAAGGAAAAATAATAAAACATATAGTGAAATCCCAAGGAAAGACAATATAATTCACGTGCTTGCTGTTTTTGTTTTACTTCTTTTACAATGTTTGCCTTGTAGCTCTAACTAAGTTAGAAGCAAGTGACTGAGAGTTCATCTAGGGGTCCCCATTTATTTTATCTCTCCCTTCCCATGGAGGAGGCATGCCTGAATTATCTTTGGCAGATGGGTGACTTCCATTGCTCCCATTATTTTGAAGCTGTGGGAATTAAAAAAAAATCTGTATGAGCTTTTTAGAAGCTTGCATTAGATGACAAATAAAAGGCCACATCACTGCATAATTGTATCTATTGGTGGAAATAACTCCTTGCTGATAAGATGACTTATTTTTGTGGTTCAGGGCAATCTTAGTGGTTGTGTTGATGTGTCCTTCAAGCACACAAGTGCTGAAACCATTTCCCTCATGAACAGAACCATCTTTCTTTAGTTTGGCAAAAACCCAAGAGAGCAAAGCAGAATTAAATGCTTCCTAAACATAAATCTTCCCAAAATACAGTGGTATAGAGTTTTGTAGCATTATGGGAACAAAGTCAAACTGTATAATATGACAATTAAAATCATCAGTATAACCAATTATCTATTGCTCTATAAGAAATTATATCTAGGGCCGGTCAAATAGCTCAGCAGGTTAAAGCTTCTGCAAGCACTGTGCAGGGGCCAGGGGTTTGATCCTCTGCCCTGCTGTGCCAGCTCCACCCTCAGTGCCCTGAGACAGCAATTGAGACTGGGTGTGGTGGCGCACATGCCTGTAATTCCAGGTCTTGGGAGGCTGTAAATAGGCAGATCACTATGAGTTCGATCTAGTAGTGAGACCCTGAACACCCTGTAGACCCTTCCCTAAAATACAAAAGAAGAAGGAGGAGGAGGAGGAGGAAGATGAGGAGGAGGATCAGGAGAAGGAGGACAAGGAGGAGGAGGAAGAGGAGGAGGAGGAGGAGGAGGAGGAAGCAGCTACATCCAAATGGGATGGCTTAAAACCATAATAAATCTTTTAGCTCACAGTGTCCATGGGGCAGAAATCCTGGAGGAGTTTCCTTGGCTCAGTTTAGGTTCTGCATCTCTCAGAAAGATGTGCTTATAATGTCAGTCAGTTTGACAGAGCTGAGAGATCTATTTCCAAGATTGTTCAGAGATGTGGTGGGCAAGTTTGTGTGTATGTAGCAGGAGACTTCAGTTCCTCACCACACGGACCTTCGCACAGAGCTGCTTGAGTCTTGTTGTTGTTGTTGGCTTATTTATTTATTTATTTGCTGCTGGGTTTCACTATCTGGTTCAAACTCATAGTGATCCTCCTGTCTCATTCTCCCCAGCTCTGGGATTACAGGCATGGGCCACCACACTCAATTTCAGACCTGCGTGGCATACTGTGCTAGGGGTCAGACTTGAGTCCTTGCACTTGTCAGGCAGGTGCTTGGGTTACTGAGCTATCTCT
Source organism: Ctenomys sociabilis (assembly GCA_004027165.1). Lineage (NCBI taxonomy): Eukaryota > Metazoa > Chordata > Mammalia > Rodentia > Ctenomyidae > Ctenomys > Ctenomys sociabilis. Next base: position 28,595 of record PVKA01003793.1, on the reverse strand, counting down.
CCAGCCCAGAACTGCCTGAGTCTTAAGGACATGGTGGCTGACTTCCCAGGGATCAAAGGGAGAGCAAGATGAAAGCCGCAGCCTTTTTTCTTTTTTTTTTTTTTTAACTCAGGCCCTTGCGCTTGCCAGGCAAGTGCTTATTCTACTGAGCCATCTCCCTGGCCCTAAAGCTGCAGCCGTTTTATGACTTAATCCTACAAATGAAATGTGTAGGATTCCTAACAGTGCCATAGTGCCCTTTAGGTTACACAGGTCAGCCCTGTTTAGTGTCCTAGTGGGCTATGCAAGTATGTAAACACCAATGTGAAGAACACGGGGTTCTGTTGTGAATTCTTGTTATTTTTGCTCATCTTCTCCCGCTTAAGATTTCAGTTGTCTTCCAATGACTCTTCTTCCTTCCAATCTCATACGCTTAGTTTCATTACAAAGATTATAATCTTGTTGTGTTAATCAGGTTCAGATGCAGTTCCTTAAGTACTGCTTTATGAGTACAGTGGACCCTCAAGTTACAACTGGCCTTCCCTATGAACAACTTGGATTACGACCAGAAGGTTAGTGGAAACTGATGGCCAAAGTCTTGAGTTATGACCAAATTGTTGAGAAATGCCTGGCTGATGTCTCTCTGAGGACACTGAGGATCTGCCTTGTATCAGAGAGATACTTAGAAGGCCGTGTAGAGGAGCCTGAGCCTCTGGTGGACAATTAGAGTTGCAACCAGTCCTCAGAAATGAATCAAGTTTGTACGACAAGGATCCGCTGTACTGTTCTCCTCAATTGAAAGATCTGTGGCCTATAGAGGTAAGTTATGTCCCTCCCAGACATACAATGCTAAGACAAAGAGATTACTGCTATAGATACTTGTTCAGAAAGAGAAAAAATGCAAAGAACACATAAAGGATAGGCCACACACATTCTAAAACACCCCAGATAAAAATCAACCGTACTTTCAGATGGCTCAAGGAGCAATTTCTCATAGCTTTGAATTTACACTCTTGTTATGTGTTCTGAATCAGTCTCCTTTTTTCTGTATAAAAGACACCTCATGATCTTAGTGTCCTTTTGGCTAACAAAAGAATAGAGAGCCATAGGCTTCCCTCCTTCTGTTCCTTTCAGGCCAAGCTGAGAGCATGCATGCCATTATAATTCCCTTAAAAGCATGATGAATCTACTTTGAATGGTATTGGAGTTTATGCCATCAGGATAAAATGTCTTCCAAATCACCTTGAGATGGAAGAACCCTTTCAACTTTGGTTGTTGTGGAGACAGCTCTGGAATGGTCAGATCCTTCTTAGAAGCCTTCTTATTTGACTAAGTTGTTCTTTGAGGTGCTACATTATCCATTTTTAGGATTGGAACAAAGGATTTCATAGCCATACTTCGCATTTGTAAGAAAGGATTTCATCGCCATACTTTGGTTTTGTGTTTTCCAAAGAAGGTTTTGAATTTCCTTTGTGCCTGGGAACTATTTTTTAATCTTAGCCTGGTTTGGCATTTGGAGGGAATGGAATTTCCACAACCACAAGGTCCTGGCTTTTTCCTTTTTAGTGGTTTTTGTTTGTTTGTTTATCTATATGTGCTTGCGTTTTCTTTTTTATTAGCATCAAGAAGAAACAAAGCTTGCTAGGTATGGTGGTGCACATCTGGAATTCCAGCACCCTGGAAAGCTGTGGCAGGAGGATCAAATGTTCAAGCCCACCCTGGATACCTTAGGGACCCAACAAGAACATGTCTCAAAATTTAAATGGGATTTGGACATAGCTCAGTGTGAAGATCCTGGGTTCAATCCCTAGTAGGAAGGTAGAAAGAAAAGAGGGGGAAAAAGAGAATGGAAGGGAAAAGAAAGAGAAGAGAAAAGGAAAGGAAAGAGAAATCAGATGACATCTTGACATTTTGCCTGCGAATCTCCTCAGGCTGATCACCTAGCTTATTAGAATATTTTCTACTTTCCACATCACCACAGAAAACACTATTGCTAAATTCCGCTGTCTATGGCAAGGATCCCCTTTTTTCCACTTTCCAAGAAAAATTTCCTCCAGACTCCTAGATGTCCTCACCAGCAACCACCTTGAGGGTCAGTAAGATTTGATAGCTGGCTTTTGAAGGAGCCTTAGGGCCTCACTGATGTTCTGCAACATAATGCAGTGCGAAAGCAGAGCCTGATGTTGGTATTTCTTTGTATCATGCCAGCACTATCCTTCCAGTTATCAAAAGTCTGTGTCAGGTGCTACTACTGCCTAGAAGGTACCCCAAATCTAGTGGCTTCCATGACTTCAACAACCACAGGCTTTATTTTCTCATATTCTCTGTACACCTGGGACATCAGGAGTGACTTAGCCCAATGGTGTGGCTTAGAACTGCCTGTAGGGATGCAGTCAAATGCTAACCTTGGTGGTTCATTCTGCAGGGTAAACAGAAGTGAGATTTGCATGGCTGGTTTGTTTGTGTTGGCTGTTGGTGAGAATTCCGGGACCTCGTGAGTCTCTATCTACAAATCACACCAGCCAATGTCACTAGGACTGAAGTATTCAAGAGAAAAAAACAAATCTTTAAAAACAAATCTAATCTTAGAAGTAAAACTGCCTTGTTTCTGCAAGACCACAACTGTTTACAGGATCAGCTCTATTCAGTGTAGGAGAAAGCTGCCCAGGGCCGTGAACCCAGGAGGTGGACCTCGTGGGGGACCATCTTAGGGTGCAGATGTCTCGCTCATCTTTCTAAGTGCTGGCATTGGGTGCAAAATCACAGCTCCCTGGGGCCTCTGTGTTAGCAATCACCTCTTAAAAACGCTTAGCTGTGTGATGAACCGTTTCGCAAGAGGCAATCACTCTCAATTCTTCTTAGCTGCTTTTTAAAAAATATTTTTGATCTCTAGATTTCTAATTAACATGTGTTCAGACACACACAATCATGTACAACATGTTGGTAAAATACGAAAGTTAAAGGTAACTCTGAAGAGGCCGCCTACGGAAAGGAAGGCAGGTTGTTAGACAATGCAGAAAAGCCGTCCTTACTGTAAGGCAGTGAAGGCCACGTGGCTGCATTGTGTTTGTGTTCTGGAGTTTTGTGGAAGGGAGAACTTGCAAGGGATGGAACTGATTAGTTACCAGAGGACATTTATAAGCAAAGGAGTGGCTCGCTCTGCTTGCAGAAACTCAAGAAGAGAGAAATCAAAATGTAATTGTTAAGCAAAGAATGAGAATGTAAAGATTTAAACTCCCTCAGTCTGCCTATATTACAAGGTGGGAACCAAGGGGCATAGAGGGGACACTAAGGGTGTGGGGAACCAGCTATGTGGTAAGATCAGTATGACTAGAATTATGAATTTCATCAGCCCTCTCACAATAAGCCCAGAACGGAGACGGAACCGTTCTGACAGCAACATTTTTAGCTGGGTTAGGGGGACAGGAAGAATGGGACAGAATGAAGGAAGACCTTTTTCCTTCAAGAATGGGGATGAGGACCTTGATGGCAACTCAGATATCATCAGAGTCACCACCTAGGTTTCCCCAGAGCAGGTGACACACAACAGAAGCTGTAGGGGTGGGGGGGGGGGGTCCAGGGATTATGGGGCAGGGAAGCCCAGCAGAGTCCTGGGGACACACAGGCCACCAGCTTGAGTCACAATGTGGATGGACCCACCACTGAGAGTCACCATGTGGACACTGAGCTGGGGGGTGACACTGCCTCCCAGAATGTTTGGTGCTGCATCCAGCACAGCTCTTGGAATTTCCAGGGCGAGGGATGGCAGAGGATGAAGAAAAGAAGACAAGAATCAGGAAACAGAAAGCTGAGGTCAGACGGAGCCCTCAATCCAGATGGGAGAAGAAGAACTGCTCAGCAAATACACTCATGGCTTGATGTCACATGACACCCTCTGCCTAGCCTCAAGTTCTCCATGTTCCCAGAGCGGGAACAGCTTGGCTGTGGTGCTCCGTGTTCTCAGGACAGGCACTGCGTTAGCCTCACAAGCGTTATCAGTCTCCAGCTGCTCCCCATGGTGGGGGAGGCAGAGGATGGAACTTAAGAGCGCCGTTCTCCAGCCACCAATTTCAAAGTGTTTGTCTTGCTGGGATTTGGCCTTGTCTGAAATTGTCACCCTCCATCTTTTCCACCTCTCCCTTCTGGAATGTCATATTTGTCCTGTGATCTTCCACCATGCCACTTTGGAAACATAGAACTTGTTTAGTTTAGCCTGAGAGTGATATTGCCTCAGAATAAATCTTGTCTTGAGTCTCACCTGCCTCTGACCTACAGGGTAGTTAGATGGAGCTTTGGACTTTAGAGTTGATGCTGAAACAAGCCAAGACTCTTGGGGTTGGGGATGGATGAAATGAACATGTTTTTGCATATAGGAGGAAATGAATTTGGAGGGGTTCTCAGAGGCAGTGTGATAGATTGCATCTTTGTGTTTCCTTAAATTCCTATGTGACAACTAACCCTTAATGGAATGGTACTAAGAGGTGGGGCTTTGGGGTGTAAGTGAGCCATGCTGCAATCACTGTCCTTATAAAAAGAGACAGGAGGCAGCTGCTTCCTCACTCTGTGCCACCTTAAAAAGTCACAGTGAGGAGAAGCCCGTCTACACAGCAGAAATCCAGTCAGCTGGCACCTTCAGTGGGGATGCTGAGCCACCAGAATGGTGACATGGAAATTTCTGTTCCTTGGCCACCCAGTCTCAGGTATTTTTTGTTCTTGCAGCTCAAGCTGACTAGCGCGGCATCTGTGGTGCTAGCCCTTGATGTTTTCTTTTTCACTTACTGTTAATTCCACCTAAGTTGAGTATTTAAGTCTTGTATAATCTTCTTTCCCCACATATGCACTCCACGCTTAGCTTGGGGTAATCCACTGCCCAGTGTTTACGTGGAAATACAACCACGGGCAGCAACCTTGTACTGTACTTGGTTCTGCTCCCTTCTGACATCCATTTTTATAAAGAACTACGGAGTTAACCTTTGTATTCTTTGTTTAGTTTTCTATGAAGCTCGCAATAATTCGCCTCCAAACTCTTCTCCTTATCTAAGTCTTCCCTTAATAATCTCCAACACAGTAGGCATTTGATCAACAACCTCCGTGGTCGCTGTAATTTCCTGGATGATGTTACAAAGCCTGAGCCAGCCATGCTGTGCTCTGATATTCATTGCATTTATGCCCATCAGATACTGCAAGAGACAATAACTCTCTCTCTCTCTCTCTCTCTCTCTCTCTCACTCCCTCTCTCCCTCTCCCTTTTCCTATCCCTCCTTCCCTTCCTCCCTCCCATTTTCTACTTTCCCTTCTTCTTTACCTGGCCCTAGGAATTGAACCTAGGGCCTTAGCACTGAACTACACATCCCCAGATGCCCCCTTTTTTTCCATTTTGAGATTGGGTCTTCCTAAGCCCAGGCTGAACTGTATCTTGGCATCTCCTGTTTCAGCCCCCTCAGCGCTGGGAGCACAGGTCTATGCCACAGGCTGGCTCACTTGCTGTTTCATACTATGAAGTTGAGGGGTAATTTACTATGCAGTCCTGGGTCACTGACACAGGGAGTGCTCTTTCTTCTTCTCTTTGGTGATGTATAGGGTCATTCTTTTGTTGCTAAGGTCTGGCATTTCATCTTAATATCTACTCTGTGGATATCAGAGAGAAATTTTAAGTTTTTATCTGCTTCTAAATCTATTTCCCCTGCTTTTCTTTCTTCCTTCTCTCTGTTCTCTTTTTATCTCTCCCTCTTCCCCTCCTTCTTCCTTTCCCCTCCTGCCCCGCTTCTTTCCTGCCCTCCTCTTCTTTCCTTTTCCTCCTCATCTCTGTTCTTATGGACATGAGTTTTTTTCTGGCTTCTTTTACTTAAATCATTTATTGTGATTTTAGCTGGACTTAGGGGGAGCTGAGGTAAAGCTACATGGTCCACCATAGGTCTCCGATTGAGCATCTGAGGTAAACATGTTAAAGAAGTGCTCCCAGAGCGGGGAAAGGCACCAGGCTACACACTAGGATTTAGATTCCATGGCACTGAGGGAAGAGAGCAAGCGCTGGGCGATGAAAGCAGCTTTGGAAGCCTCAGGCTGCCTTTCACACATGCGCGGGACTGGCTTAGCTCATGCCTTCTGCACTCTGCCTCACTCTTCCCCTTTTCCCCATTGTTGGAAGGGAGAGGGATGCTGGGCATGGAACCCAGAACCTCAGGCAAGCCAAGCGTGCGCTTCAGCCCCGAGATGCACTCCCAGGCCCCTTCTGCTCCTGGTTCACGAAGCTCACTGTACTTGGAAGATTATTGACCCTCCTGCCTATGCTTATGCTGTAAGCTCCAGGAGAGCAGGAGCTGTCCAGAGCACACAACTGGAGACTTGAGCACTAACAGCCACAGGGGGGTCATGGTCATGGCTCTGGTAGTTGTAGAAGCAGCAGCGATCGTAACAAACAGCCAGAATTCAGCAAAATAATCCAGTAGAATCTAGTAGTCCTACCAATTAACCGCTGGTTTCAAAAACCTGCTGAAGATTCTCAGGATCACTGTCTTAACCATCTTGTGCATATAAATGTATGGCTTTGCCCCTGTCATGTTGCCCAGCTTTTCTCCTTGCCCTTTCTTCATTCTTTAATCCTTAAGTTCTCTCTTTCCTTTGAATTGTGTATACTTATCTCTGACAAAACTAAACAAAAAAGGAGGCTATAAATGAAATACCATTTTGTATCAATATATACAAAATAGGATAGATATACAGCTATTTTCTCTTAATTCAGTGAGAAGAAAGATTTGTATTAATTGTATTTGGACAGGATATTATTTCTGCATCTTGAACTATGAATAACCACTATGAAGACAACAATGTGCAATGTGTTCATTATTGAAACTGTCCTACTAATCGGTTTTGAAACTGTCTCATTGCTATGTATTTCTCAATAAAATTAATTTTAAAGAAACAAATAATAAATAGCCAGGTCTACTGAGGGCTCTCCATGACATTAGCATGCCGCCCAAGTTGCATGCATACGCAAAGGCCCTCCTGCTCCTCCCCCAGCCCTTCCAGGGTAGGTACCATTATTGTCTCCATTTCGCACAGGTGGAAACTGAGGCTCAGAGAGGCTTGCCCACCTCCCCAACCCTGAGCCTCCAAAGCTTGACCTCTAGCCATCATGCCCGCACCTTTGTTGACTATGTAACTAAAGGTAGAATCTTTCAAACAAACCAAAACATGTAACTGGAGAAACAATATAGCTCCAAGGTAACTGGTTTCCTTTTCTCATTCATAAATTTATAAGCCAAAAATTGACCTTGTTTAAGATTCAGAGTGCTTTCCTGCTGACCTTTAGAATACAGATAAAAGATACAATAAAACAAAATCCTTGTAAAATATCAACAGACCTCAAGTAACTGAATGGCATAGGTAGTAATTACAATTGAGAACAGGATTTCCTTCTGCTCACCAATGATGAACTACAACTTCTAGGACTTAAATAAAATCACACAGAATCTCTAATGGAGAGGAACAAAGGGAGGCCTTTGTTCACTTAAGGGTGAGGGGCCCAAGCACCCTTTCTGTGCAGGAGAGTATAAAACGCCATCCACTGTTGTTTGTGTTTTGCTAAAGTGAAAGTCAAGTTTACTTAGAATATGAGCCACTCCTCATCCACACCCAGTCCTGTTCTTCATACAGGCAAACAGCGTCGCCCCTAGACCTCAGAGCTCTGGTATGGGAGCTGGAGTCTTTCACACCTTAACATCCGCCATGAATTTTGCTTTTGTCTCCCTGGACACCCAGGGGAAACCTGATATTTGTCAATCAGATGGTTGACAGCTAGGCCAATCGCTGCTTGGGCTCTGACCCTTGAGGCCACTCCCTTAAAATAATGAGATTTGTGAGCTGGGTGCAGTGGTACACACCTGGGATTTCCATTTCCAGAGGCTGAGGCAGGAGGATGACAAGTTGAAGAGATCGTAGGCAACTTAGAAAGATCTTGTCTTTAAAAGAAAGGGCTGGGGATGCAGCTCAGTGCTCCGTGGGCCTCATCACCAGCATTGTGAGGGAAAAGACATTTGTAAAAGGAAGAAAGTATGTCTCAAAGTACCTGATGTTGAAATGCAGGCCATGTATCAAATACCAACAATGGCAGGTTTCTCTCTGCCACTGCCTTTCTCTCCAAGGGCCATAACTCCCCTTAAAAATCAAGCAGAGGGACTGTGCTTGGGAGCACCTTGCCACTTAGCATATCTATTTTAATTTAAGGTGAGTAGCGTAAGTTGAAATAAAATATGTTCAAGGAAGGCCAGGGGTATCTTCTCTGTGGTATTGGTCTTTCTATGGGATAGTTCAGCGGAAGCATTGTTACACTAAATTATGGCAAAAGAATCATCTTTTTTTTTTTTTTTAAGAATTATCATTTTCCTTTTCTCCTTTTTCTGTCTTTGAGACATCTGGGCACATGTAATTTGGCAGGGGACAAATAGGACTGGAGTTGTATGACATGTATGCAGCTAATTTTAAGTATTCCTGTCAGTGTTGGTATAGCTTACAGTTTTAAAACTTTCCCCCAACTTTGGGCAACTTATTTGTTAAATTTAACAAATTATTGAATTTACCCCTTGGTATTGATTTTCCTGGGACGTTGAGAGTTGTGTGTTTCTCAGTGGATGTGTCTGTTTGCCACAGCACACATGGCTGTACATTGGCAGCAGGCAGGGCAGTCCTTCTTCCCACCACAGAACCACAACACCCCCCTGTCCAGCTCCTCCTGCCCCTGTACCAGGCCTCCCAGTGAAGTTAAGTTAGAATCACAGGATCTGCTCACCATGCAGCTCACACCTCCAGCCTGTCCTCCTCACCTCCACTGACCCTGCTGGCTGTGAGCCTCCTGTCCTGGCATGCCCAAATCGCTGGGACTTCCTGTATCGCATCTACATGCAGTTTGTGTCCTTGGGCACCACAAGGCTGCAGCTGGCTTGCATACTAAAATGTCAATAACCCGTCCGCGTGGGGTGTGGAAGGTCACTGCTTCCCAAAACTGAGGAAGCCCCTCCCAGTGGTCTTTCCTTGGACTCTTTCTGAAAAGAGCAGCTTGAAGGCTTGGAGCGATTCTTCTCATTCCTCTTCTAACCCAGGGCAAGCACTGATTCTGAGATAGCGACTTGCAGTCTTTTGCTTGGATAGTAGTGGTTGGTTGGCTTTGTGTCTTCGAGGCCAACTCTTGAACAGAGTCCTGTGTGTGAACACCAGGCCAAGAGTGAGTACATGGGAGCCCAGAGTCTTTGGACCATCACAAGAGAGGTTCACAGATGGTGACTTTTATCTTGTTCTAGGATATTGAGTTCCTTCTACTACAGGATCCTGCAGTCCTGCAAAGACCAGAAAGGGGTCCCTGAGTGTCTTTTTCTTTTCTCTCATTCCTGGAACAAATACCCAATGCCCAGAATTAAAGAAGAAAAGGTTTATGTAGCTCGCAATTTATAGAGGTTTCAGTCCATAACCGGCTGGCTCCACAACCATGGTGCACCTCTCCACAATTTCAAAACAAGATCGTGTGGTGGACACGGACCTGGGCACTGGACAGCGCTAGGCTTGAATGCCAGTTCTGCCGTGGATCACCCACGTGGCCAAGGGCAAGTCACTGTTCTGCACTCAGGTTCCTCCTCTGTGGAGGAGGAACAAGTGATTAGACCACTCTCAGAGGGATTAGTAAGGATCACTGCATTTGCCCAGGTGCCCAGCAGCCTTGAGTTACAGCAAGGTGTGGGTGAGCAAAACCTGCTCTTGTTGCTTTCACTGTGGTGGGAATTTGTTATTGTAGGTAAGGAAGAGTCACCACTATTCACAGCATTTGGTAAATAAATTTTTACTACTACGACACAGGCTGACTTTCCAAGCACTCCTAAGCCTGGTGGTTACAAGCCTTTGGGCTCAACTGAAATATTAACTACAAGTATTATCTATTGTTCAATGCAGGTTTTTTTTTTTTTTGATGTTAATCAAAATTATAGTTTTTTTATTTCTGTATTTTAGGGAAGGGTCTGCAGGGTGATCAGGGTCTCACTACTAGATCAGATTCATAGTGATCCTCCTGTTTACAGCCTCCCAAGTGCTGGGATTATAGGCAGGTGCCACCACGCCCAGTCTTGTCTGCCTTCTCAGCACGCCCTGGGGGTGGGAGTTTGTTTTTTTATTCACTTATGTTTGATGCATTTCTAGTTTTACATCCTTGGAAATGAATTCAATTCTAAACTCTCTTTAATTTAGTATTTCTTCTTTTAGATGTATTCTCTTTCCTTCCTTCCCTCCTTCCTTCCTTCCTTCCTTCCTTCCTTCCTTCCTTCCTTCCTTCCTTCCTTCCTTCCTTCCTTCCTTCTGGTATCAGAGATCAAACTCAGGACCTTGCACTTGCCAGGCAGGCACTTATGCCACTGAGCTATCAGGTATTTCTCTTTTTCTTTCTTTCTTTCTTTCTTTCTTTCTTTCTTTCTTTCTTTCTTTCTTTCTTTCTTTCTATTTTTTTTCTTTCTTTCTCTCTTATTTCTTTCTCTCTTCTGTCTGTCTGTCTGTCTGTCTGTCTGTCTCTCCTTTTTTTCTTTCTTTCTCTCTAAGTAAATCAGACAGACTGCTCATTCTTTTCCAGGTACATGTGAGGTTTTTGCCTTTTATGGATTTAGTAAGAAAGTGAAGAGTAAGTTGCAAAACTCTTAATTCTTTTTCAAGGAAGTTGTGGGTCTCAGGCTGGCCCAACCTTGGTGAAATAGCCATGTCCAGGATTTGAGGTTAAAATCTCTCAGATTCTCATTTTCCTTCATAAGATAACAAAGATGCAAAGGACCTGGGCCTGTTACACACTCATGGCCAGGAGCTCAAGCAAGGATCTTCCTTGAAGTCGTGATTCATTTTAGTGGCTTGTGAGGTTTTCACTGCGTCCAAGTTTCACTATGTTCATATGGAGGGAGAGTCCCCACCCAATGTCTCCAGTCCTTGAAAGGTCCCCAGAGGGGAACGCAGTGCTTGTCCACCCAGTATGCAGGCATCTAATTTGGAAAGTGGGGCTAAACACAAGGGTGGAACCTGAGAATGTCTGGAAAGTGAAACTGGGAGCAATTTGGGAGGGTAAGGGACTAAAGCAGAATCCAGTGTTGGGGGAAGGTGGAGGCTGAAACTGGAACACGGGCTGGATCAACCAGGTGGAACCGGAATCCTGAAACCACTCTCTGGAGGCCCAGTAGGACTGAATGCCAGTGAGCCACAGCACTCAGGGTTCTCCACTCCTTTTTCCTAGATCAATTGGTTCCTGCATGAAATAGGTCCCCCTAGCATAGCCTTTCCAAGGACTACAGTTGTGATAGTCCATCTTCTCTCCTCACAAGTGTGTCAAGTCCTTGTCTCTACTTCTGCCTCTTTGATCCAAGCTTCATTTTCTCACTGCAGCCTTTAGCTGGACAGTGACATTCAAATGAAAATGCATACCTTATGCCAGGAAAGTCTTCTGGCTCCAAGAACTTGTCATAATACATTGCTCACAGGCAACATTCCTGCACTTTATTCCCTTTGTAATTCACATTAGGGGCAAGTGGAGCTGGCCTTGCTAAGCAGGGAGCCTGCACTCGAAGAGAAGCCAGGCATGGGTTGTGCCCACCTGTAATCGCTGTACTCTGGAAGGCCAAGGCAGGAGGAGCCATGAAGTCTGAATCTAGCTGGGGCAACTTAGCAGGATCCTATCTCTGAATAAATAAAGGACTGGGGATGTGGCTCAGCACAAAGGCCCTGAGTTCATGGGGCCTGAGAGGGCAGGGCAGAGAGTGAAAGCACCTTTTATGTCTCTGCACATTGGCGCTTGTCAACTCCCAGGTTGCATGCAAGTGTAGAGGGCTGGGCTTTACTGAAGATCGCCTTTGATGCTAGCTTTGAATGAGTCAGAGGGAGAGTTAGGCAGGCAGTGTCCAATAGCATTGGTGGATAAGAAATGATTCCATTAGAGGCCACAGGACTGAGCTGCTTGAGAATCAAACTATGGGGCTCTTGGATTCCCAGACTTAGGGAAGCATCCTTCAATGGGCGGAAACATCCTGTCAGTCCAGCAGGGAGAACTGGCGAACCACAGAGCTCTTCCCAGGCATGCGTGGTCATAGTCATATTGCGCAGTGTTGACTATGAGATTCTTCGAGCCAGTAAGACTCAAGCATAGGCTGCAGATAGATGGACTGTGAAGGTGCCTAGGTGCTCAGTGCTTAGCTTTCAGCAAGTGTCTACCATGTGCAAGCTGTCATTAGTAGTGATGGTCGTGCTTTCCCTACCCCAGTGTACCTCTGAGCAAGGCCTGGAAGACACAAAGCTGAGTAAGCACCAGAGCTCACATGTAGTATGGAGGCCGTGAGAAGTGAAAGGCAGAAGTCACCACCAGACAAAGAGCCTTGGCTGGGACACATGAGCTGATGGTCATGGAGCTGCAATGGTTCAGCTCGCTGTGGTTGAAGACTGTGTGCGTTCAGTGGAGACCGTGCTGTAAATGCTGGTTGTGATCTTTGTCTAGGCTGTGATGCTGGGCAGAAGGTTCAAGCTGCAACACCTGGGCAGCCACCAATTATGGGGGTTGGAGGGGGATACCCTCAGTGGACCATGCTGTGGATCTTTGATGCAAGGTAGATTACAGGTGGCCTTTTTGACTTGTAATATTTGTGACTCATCCCAGGTGTATTGGAATGGCGCTCTGTCATAAGTTGTGGAGCATTTTTACAAGAGTTCTCTTGGTACTGAAGCTAACTGAAGTTGCCCTAAAGAGAAGGGCAGGGTAGGAGGCAGCTTGGTCCCAGGATGGGTACAAATAATAAGAGTCCTGTCTCTACTCTGTGGTCTCCTGAGCCCTTACCATTTCTCTCCTCTGTCTCTTCCCTCTCCTTTTCTTCCCAGCTCTTTTCTCTCTCTGGACCACACACACATATGGCCACACTTTCTCAGAGTTCTCTGGACACACAGCCTCATCCCATGTCTCCGGCCCCCTGTCATCCTACCAGACAGTCTTGGTGATCTTAGCCACCAGGGAGGCAGTGAGGAGGGTGTCACGGTCATAAGGCAAGCACGGCTATGAGACTAGGTAGGGAGTAATTTCCAGAATGCCTCCGGTGCCACGTGGTGCATTGATCCCTGGGAACTGACTGCCCTCTGGGGCTGGGTAGACAAGGATGGGCACATCAGGAATAGGCATGCTGGAGGCTTCTAGGAACTAGGCACTGACCAGAAATGATGATCATGACAACCGCGGCTGATGGCTATCACTGAATGACTCTGGACCAGTTTCTGGTCTAAGCAAGTTACTTGTGTCAATCAATTCAATACACAATGGATGTGGCTTCATTGCCATACAGTAGATGAGAAAAGTGATGCTCAGATTGGGCATATGAGTGCCTACACTCACACAGTGGGTTACAGCTTAAGCTCAGGAGCTCTGACAAAAACCTCTGCAGTGAGTGGTGGCAGGCTGGACCCTTGAGCTCCATTCGGACTGTAGCCTCGGCCATCCAAAACCAGGGCCATGCATACCCTGGGAGGACATAACTTTGAGTTCTGTGCTCCTGCCCTGAACTTACTCTGGCTCCCCTGGGCTTTGTAGCTCATCAGCTTGGTTCTGATTCAGTCCCTGCATCACTCTGGGCTGCTTTCACCATGTGACCAGAGGCTATTCGTACACTGATCCCCTTAAAGATGATGGTGGTGAAGCAGTTACCTTGAATCCTTGGTTCTAAGGGTTTGTTTTGTCACCTATTTTTAATTCATGTTCAGCTTGTCATTTGGGTCTTCTCCACTGGTGCCTACCTGGGTCCTTTCCCCATATCATTGTGCGACAGAACCCAGAGGCACTCTAGAAGCTAGGAACCATTCATTCGGCTGCCCAATCTGAGGGAAACAGCGTGGTACTGCTTTGATGTGATTGATAGAGACCTTGAGTGGGTTTCCCAGCTTTAAAAAAAATTGCAATAAAATTAACAAAATGTACCGTTTGAACAGTCAGAAGTGCACAATTCCAGAGCATTTGTGATGTTGTCGGGCCACCATCACTATAGTTTCAGACATTTTTTATCACTGCAAAAAGAAATTTTACACATTAATCAGTCTCTCGCCGTCTCTTCCTTGGCCAAGACCTTGGAAACTACTAACCTGCTTTCTGTTTCTGTGATTTGACTACAATGGAGTCTTCTTATAAGCAGAATGACAATTTCTTATGAATGGACTCTTCTGAGTCTGAACTCTTCATTGGTCATAGCATCCAAATTTGCTCATGTATGAGTATGATAAAAACATGGTGAAGGTTTAAATTTTAAAATATTTATGCTCATAATAGACACATTATGTTAGCATCCCTCAAAATACTCCTCCTCCTCCTCCCCCCTTGACACGTTATTATCCCCCCGTTCTTGCCACTTTCTGAAGCAGCTCTGCGAGTGCTTGGTGTCTTCAGTTGTCCTGTTCGTGTTCGGAGTTAACTCCAGATGTTTCCCTGTCATGATTATTGTGACTCTGAAGAGCCTGCAGTCCCACAGTGCCAGGGCCAGTACATAAGGTAGATGAAAGCACAGTGTAATGTTTGCCCTCACCTACCTTTTAATCAGATAGCACTCCATAGCAGTATTCTCCATTCTTTTTTTTTTTAAATCTCCTGAAGACATTCACAAAAAGAGGACTTCCAGAACCACTTCAGAAAGGGGCAAGAACACTGAACTAGCATGTTTGAAGTAAGGGGGAATATTCTGAGGAGGATTAATGGCAGTCTGACTTTTATTGTAATCCTCTTAATGAAGTTTAAACATTCCCTCTATATTTTGATAACACCTCCTTGTAGTATACATCAGTACTTCACTGCTTTTTCACAGCCATCTAATGTTCCACCACATGGATAAACCACGTGTGTTTATCCATTTGTCCTGTGGTGGAAGTTGAGTTGTTTCTACACAGCTGCATGCATACTATTAGAAGTAGTGCTGCTGTGACTCTTCACATGCAAGTGTTTGCTCAGACACCTAACTCCAATTCCTCTGCTTCCATACCTAAGAATAAATTCCTGGTCCTCCAGAAATTCTGTTTTTAAACTGCTGAATGTCTTCCATAGTGGTTGCATTCTTCCACACTCCCTCTAATAGTGTGCGTGTGCGTGTGTGCATGTGTGTGTGTGTCTCTCTCTCTCTCTGTGTCTAATTTCTATAGCTTCTTGCCTCTAGTATCAACTTTTGACTTGCAGATTGAATTTTATAACAGGAGGGAAAAAATATGAATTATTTAGGCTTCATTCATTTAATTAGATCTTATTAAAGCAGAAACCGGAAACTGGCATGTATTTTATTTAATGCAAAATACATCATAGCTTGTGAGATACATGACAAGAAAAGCTTGCTTGAAACACAGGGGCAAAGTTCATCATCAGCTTCTGTCTGTGGGCCATATGAATGACAAGACTAAACTCCACAGAGCTCCTTGTGAGGCCGAGCCTCATGACACGATCCACTTTGTTCATTTTTCTACAAAAAGTGTCCTTAGTCCATCTCCACAACATCTGGACTTCTCCGTGTCCAATGAGTGCTTGGGGTCATATTATTATTATTATTTCATGTTCCATGCTTCATCTGACCCATAAAAGCAAGGACACAGGATGGCAAGCTGTTATTCCTCTTCGGCAAGCATTAAAAGATTTTATGCACACCTCCTATTTCTGCTAATGACACAAAATGCTGAAACTCAGCCATTTATTTTCATCCTGCCAGCCCATGAATATGCCATCCTCACCTGCAACCTAAAGAAGCACTTGTTAGCGTGCACCAGAATCCAAAGGAACACTTCATATAAATAAGCCTGCTCAAGAAATACGTGTTTCTGCAAATTTGTAGACCAAAATAACGGGGAATAAATCGAACAGCATTTTACATTCAGAGCAACCAGCCAAATAAACTGGTTTTTATGACTCAATTTCCTAATCTCAGGTAAGGAAGAAGGCAAATCTGTGGCTCTGCACATGATAATCCATCACACATTTTCAGGGCAACCCTATTTGGCTGAGATTTCTACAGGGAAAATGGAGAGGACTTCATGTTGCCTGATTTCAGGACAACAGGAAGGGTTGGGACCAAGTTGGAGGGGTTGACTTTTTCCTTCTTGCCTCACTTACTCTTTACTTCTTGTTTCAGACACTTGTCCTGGCACTTATTTATTATTTAGTATTTTTAGGGCAAGATCTACAGGGTGCTCAGGGTCTCACTAGATCGGCCTTGTAGTGATCTGCCTGTTTACAGCCTCCCAAGAGCTGGGATTACAGGTCATGCCACCATGCCCAGTCTCAATTGCCCTCTCAGCATGCCCTGGGAGCAGGGTCAGCATGGCAAGTCCGGGGATCGAACCCCCAGCCCCTGCACCTGCTTGTAGGCACTTTAATCTGCTGAGCTATTTGGCCAACCCTATCCAGGCATTTTATATGTGCTATGCTTAAAGCTGGAGATATGGTGATGGGTGGCAGAAACACAGTTACTGCCCTTGGGATTTCACAGTCACCCAGATGTTTCCTGAGCATGCAACAGCCACTTATTATAGTTGCTACTGCTACATAACAAGCCACCTCCAAACTGAGTAGCAATTATAATCCTATGTCTCTAGCAGGCTGCAGTAAGAGGATCATAAGTTGGATCCCAGCCTGGGCAAGTTAGTGTCTTCAGGAGGACTTGTCTCTAAATAAAATTTTTTGAAAAGAAGGAACAAAAGGGAGGAAAAGGGTGAGGAAAGCCAGCAGGCCTGGTACTGTAGCTCAGATTGGAAGCCCTGAGCTCAATCACCAATACACAAACAAAACAAAATAAAACAACGCTAAATGTGAAGAGTGCAAAGCGATATTGTCATGCACTTGCTTTTGGAGGTTGGGGACTGGACGTGGCACAGAGTGGCAGCTCACTTCTGCTGTGTCGGTACTGGGCCTTGTCTGGGATGTCGTGGGCAGTGGGGATGGCTGGGGCTCTTGGGTACACCTGTGGATGACAGAAGTGCTTGGCTGTTGTCCACCATGCATCTTCTGGGAGTGGGGCATGGGTTCCTGTGGCTTTCTTCACTGGCACATGGGGCACCTGGGGGTGGATGGTCGGAGCAGCCCAGGGTGGCTGCCCATCTTCTCTCTCCATGATGTCCCTCAGGAGAGCTTTCTCTGAGCACAGTGGTCTTGGGTTGCTTAGGTGCCTTGTGTGACAGCTAGCTTCACCCAGAGTGCGTGTTCTGAGCATCACAGGCAGAAGCTATGTGCCTCTTCAGACCTCGGACCAGGAACTCCAGGCTCAGAGGGAGGGGAATTAGAGTCTAATTCTCAAATGAAAGAGTAGCAAAAAAAAAAAAAAAAAATTAGATCATTTTTAATCAACCACAGAGGGAGGCAGAGAGTCAAGAAATAATTATATAGAAAATGATCGCAATTTAATAAAGAAAAAGCACAGGCTTCCAGGCTAAAGAGAGAGGGACATTACTGCCCCAAGTTCCTGAGAAGGATGCAGCAGAACACAGAGGTATACCAGTATGGCCAACAAACTCTCTGCATGTGTCTTGTCCACCTGTCCATTCCTCCATTGGTTTTATTCTCAGGCAGGGCCTACTCAAGCGATGGCTACCAGCTGCTTCAACTTTTATGTATTTGGTACAGTCTCACTATGCAGCTCAGACTCATAGTGATCCTCCTGTTTTCAGCCTCCCCAGTGCTGGGACTATAGTGTGTGCTACCATGCCTGGTTTGGCCTGGGAGCTGGGCTGGTCAGCACGTATACTGGGAATTAAACCCCAGTCCCTGCACTTGCCTAAGCAGGTGCTTAGTCCACTGAGCTATTTTGCTGACCAGCTGCTCCAACTTTTACAAGTTTGCTGAACCTGCCTGAAAAAGAGAGGCTCTGCCTGGTTCTTAACATTCACAGAGAATCCCAGGATCGAGTCTGCTTGGCAGAATCAGGGTCATGAGCCCTCTCCCAAGCCAGCCACCCTTACCAGGGCCTGCAGGGTTGCATGTGCCAGGCAAGGGCTAGTCCACCTCTGGGACCCGGGACAAACTGCAGGTGTGGGGGTTGTTTTCCCAGAAGGAAAAGAGATTCTTTGTTAGAAAAAGCCAGAGGTAGACGCCAAGCTGGCAAAGACATTAACACAGGCATCCCCCGGCCTATGGCAGGGGCCCTGTCTGAAGATTAGCTGCACACACAGCAAGAAGCAGAGACGGACATACTCATTGCCGTCATCGCTGCCACGCATTCTCTGCACCCTACCAGGTTTTTTTTCCTTGTGTGCGAAGCTCCAGATTCGGGATTTCTGAGAGCACAGAGGGTGTTTACAAGCGGTTAACAGAAGAAGTCCCAGGGCCCAGAGGGCTGGTCACAAGGTAGCAGCGGCACACACAAGCTTTCCAGGACACAGCTTGACAGGCTGCCCCGGACGGTGTCCCTTGGTACCATGAAGGAATCGGGCTAGAGAGTGGACTTCTGTGTCTAAGTGGTGTCACTCCCTAGCCCAGTGGGGACAATCAGGTCAGCGAGCCCGCAGGCTGCAGTGGCTTCCGGCCATTACGGCTGTCTTTATCTATAGCAAGCAGATGTCAGGAGGCAGCTCTGCAGGTTATGCAAAGCAGACAAACTCTAGATGGCTAAAAAATGAGCTTAATAGAGTTACACTGAAGGCAATTGGATGTATACAAATTTGAGTTTGGCACCAGGAGCCTTTTGATCTACCAAGTCAGCCTACAGGCAAGAAATAAATAACCTACTGGCCAATACACAGAAGCCACCTTTGGCTGCTTTATGTGACAAGGACTTCCTAATTAACCTCAGTTATGAGTATAACAGTTAGCTAATATTAGCTCATTGAAGACCTGAGGCACAAGCCATGGGATAATTACCACAGCAGCTAACATTTCTCACATATTTGCTGTGTTGCAAGGTACCCTGTCACGTGCCTCATTCAAGGTGTCTTGTGTAACCTCCGAAGCAACTCCAAGAGGCAAACAGAAACACCACTACTATGATTTTTATCATTATCCTCTTCATTTACAGCTGGGATAAAGGAAGAGTCGAGGTTACCCAGCTAGTTGGAGGGGAGGACAGGATGGATACCCAGGCAGGCTCTAGAGAACCTTTTTTCTAATCAACTGCCATCCCGTGTCCCAGTGGCCAGGCAACCTCTCCTGACTTCAGCTTGCTCATCGGTAAGGTTTGAGGGAATCTCTGAATGACACCCCTCATTCCATCTGACGCTCCTAGAATTGCCCGTGTGGTTCCCCAGGTCGAAACACATCAGCTCATCCACCTCAGCATTGGCTATGGTTTAAGGGAAATGGGAAGAATGAGGAACTAGGCCAGTGTGGGGCCAGATGGCAGGCTGGGTTGGCCCAAAGGGGAACAAGAGGAGGATCAGGCGGTGCGCGGGCCGGAAGCGGTGCCCCCACACCGATTCGTGCAGGGGTGCAGGAAGTCATCATGGCAGAGGGAAAAGAGCATTAGGGGAGCCTCTCGGTGGCTCTTACTGCTTCTGCTCGGATATTTATCGATGAAAACCGGAAGTGTGTGTCTTCCATGAGGAGGGATACAAAGGTGGACTCTTTAAGGATAGGTGGAGAGAAGGACAGATTTTGAATCGATAACTGGACCTACCACAGATGGATCCATACACAGGTATTACAGCACACTGTGGCACATCCTCTGGCAGAACTCTGCTTTGCTTTTGTTGTATTTAACACAGGACCTAAAGGATCTCACTACATAGATCAGACTTATAGTGATTCTCCTATTTTCAGCCTCCCAAGTGCTGGGATTACAGGTGGGCACCACCACACCCAGTCTCATTTGGCATTTCAGAGTGCCCTGGGGGTGGGGTCCACAAGCATACCAGGGACTGAACCCCCAGCCCCTGAGTTCTGCCTAAGCAGGCACTTCAGTCCGCTGAGGTATCAGATCGGCCCTGAAATTTTTCTTTTAATTTTTAATATTTATTTATTTATTTATTCATTCATTCATTCATTCATTCATTCATTTGATGCAGGGTCTCATTACACAGCTCGGGCTCCTAGTGATCCTCGTGACTCAAGTCTCCCAGCTCTGGGATTACAGGCGAGCGTCACCATGCCGGGTTTTGGTAGCCCACACCTGGCCCTGCATGTAGTATTGCGGGTGGAACCCAAGTGCTTGCACTTGCTAGGCAGGCACTTAGCCTGCGGAGCTATCTCCCACGCCCTCCAACAGAACTCTTTAAGCACCAGAAGTGATGCTTAACTCTTTTAGTTTTTCTTTCAGAACAAAGTGAACTTTAGTGCAGGTGTTGGTGACCCAGCCTCAATTTCCAGAACGAGGGCGGAGAGACCTATAATAGATGCATGCTGAGAACGTGAAACTCGGAGGAAAATCCCTGACAGTGATTAGAACTGACTGAAGGACTTTTGTTGGTACATCAGGGTCTGCGTGTCTCCATGCGAAGGGCTTGGGCACTGGGGCGTCCTCAGATGGCTGCGGGCAGGGCTGTTCTCCAGGCTGTTGAGTGCTTGTGCTATTCACTTGTTTCGCTTTCCTTTCTCTCCCTCTCTTATTTTGGCTCCTGGAGGCGTAGGTATCAAGGGTTTGGATTTATCCATCTATAAGCCTTCCTCCCTCGGACCAGGTCAACTGAGATAATAATCTCCAAGTCCAGGGATGCTAACGAACTCTAAAGGTGGAGGATGAGGGAGAAAAGTCGTGAAACTATCTCTCTCCTCTGTGACTTCAGTGCCATGGAGCTGTCGCCTCCGGCCCCAAATCAGCTGGCCCGTACTGGCATGGGCACAGACAGACCCTCTGCTGGGCTGCCCAGGGCAGGGTGTGGTGCAGCGGGGCACTCACCTTTCAGCCCACATACTCTTCTGGGTGTTTCCCTCCATCTCAGGCGGAGAACAGGAATTTGGGCAAGGCGGTCTCCACGCCCTGTGCTTTCCAACCTCATCCTTCTCAAGCTGAGCGCAGCTGCTCTCCCACCGGCATCCGCTCCCCCTGTGCAGCACGGGCTGGTTGTCTGATCACAGCTTGCCTTCTTGCCCCTCTATGGCCCATGCTCATAACTCTATGAGCAGTCCTCCAAGGTTATTCAAAACTGTTTTGTGCTTACTTTTTTAGTAAGAGTTTACTTAATAATTTAAATATGCATCTCTCACATAGCACATTCTTCCTGCAAACGCTTTACTCACGTTTGATTCTTACAGTGTACTTCCATTCATCCCTCTTATTCTTTGTGCTACTATTGAAATCCGTTCTAGCTCTGTGTGTGTGATCAACCCAGGAAGGCGTGGTCCACATTGTTCTTGCTTTAAATATCAATTAGATTCTAACTAAATTAAATGAAGAGAAAGAAAGTATACTTATGTTATTTACGTCTTTCTCCTTGCACATGTTTTTTCTTCCTTTCCATAAATTGAAATGTTCATCTCATGCTGTTGTTCTTCTACTCAAAGAAATTCCTTTGTCATTTCCTTTCCAGGCAAGTCTGCTAGTGGTAACTTCTCATAGCTTTTCTTTATCTTAAAATGTTTCTCTTTTATGTTTCTTTCGAAAAGATACCATTGAGTGTAGATGTCTCTAAATGGGCAAGTCTTTTATTTTTTTTTTTTTTCTGCTTTTAGTCAAGTCACTTCTTTTATCCTGTGATGTGCGTTCATGAGGGATAGAAGCAAATACCATGAAGATTTCCAGTTAAAGACAGCCGTCATTCTTTGTTTTTTTTTTTTTTTTTTTTTTTTTTTTTTTTTTTTTTTTTTTTTTTTTTTTTTTTTTTTTTTTTTTTTTTTTTTTTTTTTTTTTGTTTTGTTTTGTTTTGTTTTGTTTTTTTCTGAATGGAGCATGCCTTTCCAGCTTGGCTGATTTGGAGATCTTCTCTGTGTGTGGGGGTGTGGGTAGTGTATTTACTAATTTATCTTTTTTGGTATCGTTTTCTTTGTGTTCATGCAATTAATTTAGGGCTTACTTGGATTGTTACATTTATTTATTTTTTAATTTTCATTTGTGTATTTGGTACAGGGTCTCCCTGCACCTATTGGACTCGAGGTGATCCTCCTGTTTTCAGCTGCCCCAGTGCTAGGATTACAAGCATGTGTCGCCACGCCCAGACTCTGTCACTGGCTCAGCACACTCCAGGGCTGGGGCCGGCGCTGCAGGACCAGGGATTGAACTCTGGTCCCTGCACTTAAGGCGTTTAGTTGACTGAGCTATCTCTTGCTGGCCTAGGATTTTAGATTTATGGTTCTACTACATTTGAAAAAAAAAACTGATATAAATGCTTCAGCTCTTGTTTATGCCCTCCCCCTCTCTCTTGTACTGTAGATGATTGTATATTAGGCAGCGCTGTCAACCCCTGTCCTTACCAAGATGCTGCCCACTGGTATTGGGTCATTTTGTTGTTATGATTCCAAGTTGAATGACTCTTCTTTGTCAACCTCATTTCTGACCTTGCAGTTTTAGCCCTAGAATTTCCATTTGCTTCTTATTTTAGCATGTTATGTTTCTCCTTTATAGCTATGTTCTAGTTTACAACCTTAAGCGTGGAAAGCATGCTTCCAGTGGCTATCCTCCTGGCCACGGTTGTTCATAATGTCACTTCTGGGTCTGTTTCTACACGCTAGTTTTCCTCTCTTCCTTCTGAGTCTCTCTTTATTCTCTGATTTTTATCTGATTTTTGCGGAATTGGGAATTGAACTCAGGCCCTTGCGCTTGCCAGGGAAGTACTTATTCCACAAAGCCATCTCCCCGGCCCTGAGTTCTTACTGATGATCACACATTATGAACTTTACATCTTTTGGCCACTAAATCTTTCTGCAAAAAGCATGCAACTTCTTTTTCTGGTAATTATTTTAGTTACTTGGATACTACCTAGATCCTTTCAAGGTTTCCTTTTAAGCTTGTTTTTGAGGGCAGGCTAGACCAATACTAGCCTTTATTCTAGGCATTGCGTGGCCTCACTTCTAATGCCATGCACTTCTGATGTGGTTGCTGGATGTGTTCTATATTTCAACACTCTCAGGCTGGTGACACTGCCAGCAGTGGTGGCCCCAGGTGACCCCTTAGGATTTCGGCTCATTGCTCCCCAACAGCTGTCCTTCCCTGAAAGTGTCCTTGCCTGTTCATGCAGGTAATGTCACTCTACCTCTGTGCAGGGCTAGGGTTTAGCCAACAGCTCAAAGAACTTCTGCAGAGACTGCTGGAGGTTGCTGCATGGCTTCATGGCTCACTCTCTGCCCTGCACACCCACCTCTTAGCTTCCCAGTCTCCCTCCGGCAGTGAGACTCAGCGCAATTCTGGAGCTTGTTTTGGCTTTTTCCTCTTTGTGCTGAAGTCTAGAAGTTTTCTACCCCAGCATCTATGCAGATGATGGGACAGAGCTGGTGTTTCTGCCTTTCCCAAGGAGCCCTGATCATTGCTATCTGCTTTTTGATGTCTAAAATATAGTTGTCTCTAAAACAGTGTCTAGCTTTCTAGCTATTTATAGCAGCTGGGCAATCTAGGCCTTCGGCCTGCCTTTGGCCAGAAGTAGCAGTCTTGAAAGCCAATGTTTCTTATCCTAGTCTCCTTCCCGATTAGAATTGTGGCAAATATGTTAGCTTTTTACTGAGAACCTCTAGGACTTACATTTCTTTGTTTGTTTGTTTGTTTGAAAGTACAGATTTTTAGCTTGGATATGGGGGTGCCCGCTTGTGATCCCAACAATCTGAAAAGCTGAGGCAGGATATTAATAATCCATTAAAATCTAGCAAGGGAAACTTAGCAAAGACTCTGAAATTTAAAAAAAAAATCAAAAGAGCTGGGAAGGTAAAAGTCTGGGGATCAATCTCCAGTCTTGGGAAACAAAACCAAAACCAGAACAAAACAAAACAAATCAGAAAGCAGCATAGACTCACCTGAAAATTATTGAAATTCATAAGGAAAGGGATTTTAACTCATGGAAATAGAAGAGAAATAATTCTATGCTATTTATTGAGTGCTGCTTACCTCTAAATACTGTTGGAAATATAATAGTAAACAAGAGTTAGAAAACTTCTGTTCATATTAAAAGCTATAACGTGTCAGATGGTAAGTGTTGCGGGAATTATGAAGACAGCGTGATTCTCCCAGCCCACATGTGGCCCTGATTGGAAAACATGGCCGCCATCTCTCCATCAACTTTAATGACAAAGGCCATCTGCTCAGAGGTAAACCAGCCAACTGTATTACCATAAATGTAAATCTAATCTAGGACCATCCCCTATGCCCTGTTAATCTCTCTAGTTTGTGAACACGTAGCCGCAAAGCCACATTCCTGTGTCTATTGGCTAGCTTGTTCCTTTCCTGTTTCTATAACAACACGGAGTGCTGCATGAGGTGGGTGACATGTCTGGTTTTTGCTCAAGAGCATAACGCAAGAACTATATGGAGGCTTGGCATTAGAAGTGGCCCCCAAATACGGATTAGCTGTTAAGTCATTTGTGGGAGGAACTCATGGCTCCAAGAGGTGGTTCTTGACAAGGCCCTGATTCACACCTCTCCTTCCCCTTGGAATGTGCCAGTCATTTTTTTTTTTAAATGACTAGGGGTGACTTCCTTTTTCTTCTTTCTCTTTCCACAGCTGTACAATCCTTACACACCCTAAATGACCAGATTTCCCATTTTATTGTCACCAAGTCGAAGGCCCTGGAGGAAGACAAAGATCCTTTTCTACCCACGGAGAAAGAGACTCTGAAGAGCTCCATGATTCTAATGAGGCACCTTTTAATGGATGCTCAGGTACAAAGATTAGTAGAGAAATGCTACTGAGAGTTGCGTCTTTTTTCTTCCCTGGTGTTAGCTATCCACGAATGTTCGGCTGAAAAACCTACTAGAAGTTGTTTCTGTGATAAACAACCACAGAACAGATATTCTGACTCTGTGTGTCCTGGATTTCTGATTAGGTCTTACTTGGAATTTGTATTAAGATGGCTTATTTTTAAATAAGTGATGAGGCTCAGAAACAATGTATGCGTTCTCCCTGAGAATGTAATGGATCTACCATTAGCCTTGGAAAGTGAAAATCCATTTACATACAGACTTGGCAGGCAGCAGAGCTGGCAACGATGTTGGAATGGAGCAAATGCTTATCCAAAACTGCATCTCTGAGTAGCTAATGAATATTTTGGTACAGTTGACGTACCACCCAGGATGTGAAGCAGAACTCTTTTTGTGGCCGTTAACACCAGCAATGAGTTCATTGCGGAATGTATGTTGCTCGTTGCCTGCTATTGTTGAGGTGTTATTTTTCAAGGTTTCCCTTAGTACATTATCATAGTGAAATATTTAAAAATAAGCTATCTCCTCCTTCTGGCTTTGTTGGTGGCTGTCTCCAGACAATGTTGATGGGCAAATACCAGGTTTTAAGAGAACTGGTGGTTTCTTATGTTTGAGAGCTAAGCTGCACTAGGTGTTCTTGATTTGGTCTACCTCCTCAATCCTTGGAAGTGTTTCAGGGCGTGGTCTTTGGAGTGTTTGTGTGTGTGTGTGAGAGAGAGAGAGAGAGAGACAGACAGACAGACAGACAGACAGACAGACAGACAGACAGACCCTAGCGATTTCTTCCTGAGTTTGTCTTCCCTTAAACAACTGAGCTCAGAATGATTGTGGTTTCCTGCATTCCTTCCTGTAGCAGGGATTTCAAACTGTAGTTCTCTGCTTTGTTTCTATGGAGGTGAAGCTTTATGTTTTATTTTGTTTGAATCGGTCTTGTACTAGTAAGACTTTAACCGGCGATGCTATAGTACGTGTCTCACCTGGCAATGTCTGAAACTGCCCCGTGGGATTCTGAGGAGTCCTGCGCTGAGATACCCTGAATTATGCAAAGCCTTTCATTCCCATTCAAGGCTCTCCCTTCCCCTCTTATTATGAGCAGCAGTTCTGCTTCTCCGTCCTTCCCAAGCTGTCGGGAGAGAAAGGAAGCATTCTGAAGCCACAGCAGCCAATTTTCAAACTCAGAAAAAGGGAAATTTAGAGCAGTTTACTGAATAAAAGAGAGCAACTTGTTCTTGAAAGGATTAACTTTCTGCGATGCCTGGACCCAGCCCTAGAGCTAACATCCCAGCCCAGGGAACCATCTAAATGAGTCCCCAAAGATAGCATGGAAATTCTAGTTTGCAAAATCGAAGAGAAGAAACAATTCGTTGTTTTCCCTGTCCATCCCACCTGAGCTTACTAGTACCTGGGACTGGCCTTCAAAATTTTTAAGCATTAGAAGGAAGCTGGATAATTGGTCACCTGCACAGAGTTGAATCAGAGGAATGTCGTGCTGTTCTATAACACAGTAGTGTGACTGCAGCTTGCAACGGTTGGTCATACATTTTCTAGGGAACTAGAGAAAAGAGTTCAAAACCTCCCAACACAGAGGCACTACAAAGTGACAAATTTTTAAGGCGATGAAAATGCTACTTTGGTTTGTTCACTACACATTGTGTACATCTGGTTGATACCACTGTACCCCAGAAATCTGTACAATTACTCATGGTAATTAAAATGTTTACCATTGCTTAAGGAAAGATGTTCCCTCCTACATACCTAAATCCCTAGACAGCCTGCAGCCTCACCTGTGTTGGTAATAATGTTCGCCTATTTTTTTTTATTTAAGGGATTTAAAATAGCCCATATAATGTGGTTAGAGGACTATTTTATTATCTTACTCTCTCAATAGGAATGTTCTCATGTAGACACTCAGACATGAAATGTATCATCAGTGTATGGTTCTACGCTCTAAAATCAAGACGAGTCTACTTCCCAAGGAAAACACCATAGGGTACCTAGGAAAACTATTGTCTTTTTTAGACTCTTACTGTTCAATGATTCCTTGCTGTTACTTTTTTAGATTAATAAAAAAAATAAGGTATGCTGTGATTAGTCCAAACATCATTCTCACGTCATTTTTAAAATATGTTTTTTAATATTTTATTTATTTGTTTGATACAGGGGCACACTACACAGTTCAGCCTTGTGGTGACCCTCCTGTCTCAGCCTCCCCAACACTGGGATTACGGGCATGTGCACGGTGCCCAGTTTGGCTCCCTAACCCATTACCCTCATATCTTTTCTTCCAAACTCACTATTTGAAATATAATTTTTAGTTTTGATAGCAAGTCCCTTGCTGAACTCAAATACGATCATGTCAACTAATTCCCCCAGGCTTAAACCATCTCTGAAATGTACTCTCAGATTAATGCCTTCGTGATTATAAAATGCTAAGGAACTCAACATTTTGGGGGTGGCTAGGGTGGTGCGCAGCTTCCAGTTTTGAAGTAGGTGTCTAGAAGGACATTATTTTAAGTGAGAATCTTTGGAGAGCGTTTTCTTGAAGTTCAGGGTTTAAAAAAAAAAAGTTGCTTTTTCTTACCTCATTCCCAAAGAAAAGCGAATGGATTTATTTCATATTTTAAGTACGTTACTAAGTCGAAACTGATAGACTGTAAATATAACTGATTGCGCTTCCTCCCATTAAGCCTGCATTTCATGATATCAGTGGGTGTCTAACCATTGTCAGTCTGGTGCTGTATGCAGGACATGCGCTCTTCATGCATAGTAGCCACATCCCCGCACTTGCTTGGTGTAGTAGCTCTGGCACTTCCACGCCCAGAGGGCTCTAATAGTATTAGATTATGATGAAGCACTCTAACATCAGCTTACGAGCCGAAGGAAGTAGGCCAAGACTATTCTAGAGAACCAGAGGCTGCTTGGGGAATGACTGCTTCCAGCCATAATTGATTCAAGTCACATCTGTCTTGGAAGCCATAAATCCTGCTTAGGAGAATGTCAGAGGCAGATGCAGCGCTATGCTGTGAGATTCCACCTCTGAGGATTATAAGGCAGTGCGCATTGAGCAAACACGTCTCCCCGGTGTAATGGGGGGATGGGCAGAGATGATTGGCAGCCCTGACAATCGCCCTAGAGAATGGAATCAGGAAGGGGGCATCTGAGGGAGGGGTGGCCCCTGAAGGCTGCCAAGATTTGTCCATTCCTGAAGGTTTCCAGCCTGGGGTGTCTGAAAGAAGCTGAGTGCCCCAATTTGCATTTCCTTCGCTTGTCAGGCTGCAAGCCCCGAAACGCCACGAAGTGTCCCATTCAGATGGCATTGTGGCTTTTGTTCCTGAGAGTTCTGTCTAAAGCCCAGAATGCTGACTCAGCCTAGTAGGTGATTAGATTCACAACGCCACCCAAGAGCAATTCTTTCTACTAGAGATTCTTTGACTTGTACTGTGTGACTCTGCATGCTAAGAGGGGTTGATTACAGAAAATTAAGCCTCCCATCTGCGGTTCTTCTGCTCTTCTTCCCCAAAGTCTTCTATTATTATTTGTTAAAGGGGAGCAAATGCTTGGGAACATGGGAAGATGGCATGGTTCAGGCAGGGTCCCCCTTTTAAGGGCTAACTACCAGAGAGCAGAGACCTTCATGCACCCTGGCTTCCTTCTGCTGGCCTCAGTCTGAGTGGACTAGGAGGGGCCCATTTTCACAAATCCTGGCCACCACCAGGCCTGAGATTCTGAGATTGTGGAGCTGGAGCCCAGCCTGGGGCAACCTAGAGATTTAGTGAGATCTTGTCTCAAGATGAAAAAGAAGAAAAAGGGCTGTGGATGTAGCCTGGTTAAAAAAAAAAAAAA